>JAPMOR010098777.1:0-19592 GCA_026543865.1 Argiope aurantia
CAAATCCTGGAATGCGTAATGTTGCTAATAAAACAGCACTTCATATTTGTTTGGAAAGAATTTATCCAGATTTGGATGTTGTAAATTTACTCCTTTTGCATTGTGCTTCTTTTGACGATTTAGAAATTAATCCTGAAGCTTCTTTCAGGCGAATAATGAACATTTGTTTGGGAGGAAGACCAGATAATCACATATGTGTGAAAACAGTCATAAAAATTCAGATGCTGTTAACTAATGATTATCATTGTGTCACTAGCTATGCAGAATTTTATGATTTTGCATTGATGTGCTGTGCAGAAATTAGATACATGAGCCTATATGACATTAGTAAATGTAAAACTGTTGCAACATTGCTACAGAAGTGCTTAAGAGGTTATATGCCTAAAGAAAGGGAACTTGAAGCATTATTGCCTTTTGTGGCAAATAACCGCTTCTCAATTTATGCAGATATCCTTAGAGCATTAGTAAGAAAATCCTATTTAAGAAAGAAGTTTATGAAGATGTTAATGTATGTGAAGCGGGAAGGTCAAGCAAATGAAATTATTCTTAATTCAGACATACATTTACGAATTCTGTTCTATCTGTCGGATGATGATGTGTCAAGTTTTGTAATGTCATCCTATATAAAGACAAATTCTCAAGAAGGAGCTGGTAAGTAATTACGCATCTTTATGATCTTTATATATGTTTTTTTGCGTTTAACTGTTTTGGTGTAGTTATTGATTTTGAAAGGTGACAAATTTTACTAGATATAAAAAAATTAAAATTATTTATAAAAATTCTGGCATTTTTTCTTTGTATATATATTATAAACTACTAAGATTTTGAAAACTTTTTTTTTATATATGGACATTGCTTCAAAAAGCACTAACCAAATTCAAATTAGGGATTTTTTCTTCTAAGACTAGCAACAGATTATTTTTGTGTGTATGTATGTATATTTGCATAGCTTTTACTCTTATAGTGTACTCATGTGTTTGCTTTTTTGTTAATACCGGTTTTCTGAAAAGAAAGATTTTTATTTAACCACTATTGTCAATTCATTTAGATAACACATACAAAAAAACTGCACAGCAGCAAATACTGGTTTGCTGTTGCCCACTTTTTCAGCATATGCACAGTCTTCTTTCTGCTCTTGTTTATTATTGGATTGACAATATTGGTTAAACATAAATCAATGCTAAGCCTGTCATGTATTTACTATTGCTTTCCAATAAGTCTTTTCTTATGTTTGCTATGATCTCTACTAATTATAAAGATGAAAATGTGTGTGGTCACACTCTACTAGTCAGACAAAAACTCTTAACAGACAAATAACTACCAAACTTAGTATGTGTATATTTTAGAGGGCACATGTAAGTTGAAGATGTTTTTAAAATTATATTTTAATAAAAATTATGGTAATTTCCTAAATTACTGCAGTGCATTTTTTTTAATTCAAAAAAAAATTAATAATATCAATCTTATACTTTTTTTCTATTTTAATCAATTTTTTAAAAAACATATAAGGCAGAACTAACTACAATAATATGTTTTGTTATTGAAGATCACTTTTATTGTTACTATTTTACATCCTGGCTTTTTTCTTATTGGTTGAAGTGAAGATTAGTGTGTTCCCCGAGTTTATCACCAATATGGCAACCCAACGGAACGCTCTTCTAGCAACCCTAATGCTGTTTTGTTTATTACTTTTTACAGTAATTGAGTTGTACATAAACTACAACTATTTTATGAAAAATGTTAAATTAAAAATAATAAAAAAATATCGATTAAAGATTTTAATTTTGTTCTTTATTATAATTGAAAGTTTTTTACAACTAATAAGACATTGCAATTTTATTTTTACTGTGAATACGAACAGAAAATACTTATTCTTTAGCATTTTTTAATTGTCGGTATGTGCTTTAAAAAATCGTCAGAATTATTATTTTACGAAATCGTTTGCATTCTTACTTTAAAAGTGAGCTGAAATGGAATTCTTCGCAGTTCTCGTAATTCTTTTGGTGCTCGAACCATTGGTTCCCTTGATAATTTTTTATATCGGCAATTGTGCAAGAATGGATGTCGTGTAAATGGAATGAACTACAAAAAAAAAAAAAAAAAAAAGACTAGAGATACACATTCTAAGGTATATTTGTTGCAAATTTGGTTGTTGTATACCAAACAGTCTGGTTTGTAGAGTGCCAACAAATATGTACATTCATTTTTATTAATAGTAGAGATTGGAAGATAAAACTTGAAAATCATAGTCTTAAGATCACATATTAAATTTCAAATATTTATTTAGACAATTGTGTTTTTGATTTACTTCTCACACTTTTATTTTTAAATGGTTAATATTTTTAATTCATTAACTTTACGAATGCACGTTTCCTAACCGCCTTTGGCGACCAGCTGGTTCGCCGTTAATAATGGTCTAAAATTTTCAATTAAATACTTAATGTTACTTAATTTTAATAGCTTCATGAGCAAAATATTTTTAAGGTTCTAGTTTTGATAGATTTATAATTCATACTATTTTCAGAAGCATTTATTCATTTTATTATGCATTTCTCTTATTTTCTGTCAGTTCCTATAAATTTTTAAAAATGGTTATATTGTGTTATTTGTATCCTTTTAACCAATGTAACCTAATTTCTAACCTAAAACAATATAAAATTTTGCCTCATATTTATAGTATTTTATATATAAATTTAGATCTTTCATATATTTTTTCTCAGAATTAAGTAAATTATCTCTTATTTTCTGGAAATCTGCTGTGCCAATATTTATTTGTGTTAAGAGCAAAAGTTTATTTCGTGACGTTTCATTATTTTTTGTATTTAATGTTGATAGTAATTTGGATTGTAAAAGTGAATTTATATATAATATGCAACTTCATATTTAGTGTTCTTATAGAATTCTTGCGTTTTTGTATTATCGTTCGTGATACTGTTGTAACATAAATTGTAAATATTTTATTTAAAAGTAGCTAATGATTATTTTAATAATTATAAATTTTATTTTGTAAATAGTTGTAAAATTCAGATTGACAACAGTGATATTTTTTTTTGTTGTTTAAAAATGATGCTAGAATTTTGAATGAAAATAAGTTGATGTAAATTTGATAATATTATCTATAATGTAATAAGATTTAGTTTTATTGTAAGTTTGTCTGCATTTTATTTTTGTTGACGCACGAACACAATACTTTTAATATTTGTCAGAATTTTTATATGTTAACTTTTATATATTATTATCTTTGTCTTGTTGGAAAATATACTTAAAACTTCTTTTTTTAAAAAATTTGTTAATATAAAAAAGATTTATTTGGTAAAATAAATATCATTGAAAAGATAATTGTTTGAATTTTAATGTGATATAAAAATAATTCTTGTACTATATTATTTTCAGAATTGTTCTTAATTTTGAAGTTTTGCAAAAATTTTGCTTCGTTGTTGATTTAAATTCTAAAAAGAATTTTTAAAGAAATCCCTCTGAGTTGAACATTTCCGTCCTCCAAAAATATACAAGTATGAGCCAAGTTTATTAGATCTAGGACAAATGAACCTGTTGAATGCCAACACACAGGCAAACACCTTCATCTTCATTATAAGAAAGATCATGACTACAGATGGCTCAGCATTCTAGATTATACAAAATATTATATTGAAGCTAATGTTCGTCTGTATGAATATTCTAATAACTAAATGGACATAAGGACACAAATTGGAGCCTGACAATTAATACCTTATTAAATATTAATATTTATTCTAATATTTTATCATTCACAATATTTTCATCTACTTTTTACAAATTAATTATTTTGTAATTAAAGAAAAATAAAAGTTTTAAATTGTTCTGTGTGCAACACTTGGTAGATGCCTTATGGAAGATGCGCCACTTTATATATGCCACTTGTTGCATTCATGAGGTATTAAAAATCCATTTTAAATTGTGATGTGCATCCTTGATATGTAAAGTACCACTACACAAAGAAAAGCTCTTTAAAAGGGTTTTTGTGATAAAACTAATACACCTGATGTAATTAAACTTAAATGTGTGTGTGTATGGGGGGGGGATTCTGAACAATTGTAACCCTTGCTCTTCTAATGTTGAGGACGCGAATTCGGTGCTTTTGTGCTAGATACTTTGATAACATGCCATATAGATTTGATGGGTAGTCTTATGATAGGAACAACCAATGAATAAGAAGCGTGAAGCACAATAAGAAGGCTTGTTATGCAAGCGGGTACTATTGAGCTTTGCAGTGCATTAGAGCAAATAAATAATTTTTTAATATCAGTTAGTTACAATATTAGAATGGGATTTTTTTCCGTGATTGCCATTTTTTTTCACTTTTCAGACATTAATTTAACCCTTAACTGGGGACGTGCGGTCTGTGAGACCGCTATCAATGTATTTTCGGTCACCCCTATTCTATTTTTAGCTCAATTGAATGGATTGACCCTGTAGCTTACTGTTTTGTGATCTTCAATACACGTGCACTTCTTCAATCGATTTCAGCTGATGCCTTTTAAAATAATTCAGTTATTTCTTTAAGCGAGGTTTCTAAGACTGCACCTTCCTGTTAGTGTCCCAGTGATAAACAAGGCTTAGCAGATGGTGCTAAAACTTGGGCCCCGAAATATCATCCAATTTACTGATCCTATTATGAAACAGTGTTCCAGACACTTTTAAATGAAGCAGAAAGTGATTTTAATGATAAGGATAATTGTACACAAGAGTTTTTCGATGAAAGTTCGCATTCAACTGATTCTGATATGTATGTTCAAACATAATTAATTTTTTTAGTGATAATGTATTTTGATAAATTTATAAAATATATTAATATACTAAGGGATATATATACAGAATTTATAGGTTGATTTGTATACTAATTCTTAACTTGTATGTTTAAAATGCCCTAGAAAACCGTGCTATGAAAGTCACACAAGCCGATAAAAAAAGTGCCAATTTTACCCATTGTTAATTTTTTTTATTTTTCATATAATTGTTGAATTTTACATTATATTGTCTTCTATATACCTTCATATACTGTAAAAATAAATATGATTTAAAAAGTAATAGATTTTTTGCAAGAATATTATATGTTGTGACATGTAATTTGAGAAGAAAATATATGTTCCAACGCATTTACTTTTTTCAATGATAATATATTTTGAAAGATTTCTAAAACATATCTATATATCAAGAAAAGTATCTGCAAAATATATTGGCAGTTTTTCATATACTTACGTCTTAACAGCCAGTTATTTTTAGTGCTGAAAATGCCAGTGACGTGAAGCTAGGTCTACTAAGAAGGAAGGAGACTGTAAGGTTACCTAATTGGTTTCTCCTTTTAAAAAGCACCAATGTAAAATTATCTTTTTATATTTTGGTTTGATTCAAATTTTGCTGTGGTCTTGCTTAGATTTAAATTTTTCAAATAATATATTGCTTATTATTAATGTGTAATTTATTGTCTTTGATTTTATGATACTAATTCTTATTTCCAAAACTTAATTTGTGTGATTTTTGGGTCATGATAGGTCAATATTTTGGACGAAAATTAGGCTCCCACAGACAAAATTCCCAGTTTGTATTCCTGCCTGAGAGTTATTCTTGAAAAAGTCTTCAGACCGGATTCGTCTTTTCTTTCTTTTTAGTTCCTTTTTTTTTTTTTTTTTTTTTTCATTTAACTTAATATTTATTACTAATTTGGGTTGTTTTTCTGAGCAGTTCTTATCTTTTTTTAAGGGAAATTTGCTATCTTTAAGACAATTGCTTATTTCTTTGTAACATTATTACTTATAATATTAATATATTTTATTTGTTATAGGTTTTAAAGATAGTTCTCTGTATCCCACTGGATTGACTTATAATTTTAACGATTTAACTACCAGCTGAAAGAAGATCGCATTTTCGTGATGAATTTCCTGAGCACAAGCATATTTTTGTGATATTTTCTTTAAAAATTGGAGAACAAACTTTCTAACAAAACTACCTGCTTATAAGAAATAATAAAGTTATTTTTTATTTAAAAAATAAATCTGTTTTTGTTGCTGTGTATCATTTTTGTATCTGTACTTTTATGAAAATACTTTTAACCGTCTTAACAGCCAGTTATTTTTAGTTATACTTCTGAAAATGCCAGTGACGTAAAGATAGGTCTACTAAGAAGGAAGGAGACTGTATAGATACCTGGGATGCCATCTAGACAAAACATTAGAGCATTTACATCATCTTTTAAAATAACCAACTGGAGTGATTTCTTCAAAACATTCTCGCATATTCTATAATAAAGATATTATCCTTGAGAACGCCTTACATGGCATTGGCGAGCAATAGTTACGAAATATTAACCTTTGGCGTGGATTAAGCATTTTTACGGGATCTGTCGTTTTATCTTTGGCGATTTATCCCTGGCGTGTAATTAATAATATAAACAGATTGAGAAAAAGAAGAAAAATGACATAAAACTACAATTGTAGTCACAAAATCCCATACCAAATTTGATATTTTTCAGTCATTGCGTTTTTGAGTTACCACGTTTGCATGCTTTTAAAAGTAAAGATCACGGTCAATCCCTTCTTGGATTTGGCTCAAAATTTGAAAGCTGTCTACACTATAGATGTTAATCCTGTGTTTCGAATTTTATTTATTTAGCTTCCTTCGTTTCGTAGCCATCATGGTAAATTATATTCGAACACATACTTCCTGTGAGCGTATTTTGCTCAAAATTGGTAGAAATTTACACATTTTGTGTATACAAATTTTATTCTGTAGCAGTTGCATTACTCTTAACCAATAGACTTCAAGACAATTCAAATTCTGTCTCCTTGCCGGGACGTCGTCGGAGCCAGAGGGGGAGGATGTAGCAGTTGCATTACTCTTATCTTCTCTTTTGGATACTAGATGGCGATGCCTGATTAGGCTATCCCATATGTCATACCATAGTGCATTGCGATTGTAATGGGAAAGAGATGTGACGCTGAACTGAAAAGCCGCGCGCGTGAATGTCTTGTCTTTGTGTTTGTTTTAAGTGTGTGAATGTGATTATTAAAGAAATGTTTCCAACAACATTCGTCCTGTTGCTGCATGCACAGATCATAATAATCTACATACCACCACAATTCAACATTTTTGAATTATCTTTGTCACAAACAGGCGGTCTTTTCTCAAATTCAGAGAGGTCTAAAACATGGAGATTCATCAAAATCTCGAGTTCGAATTTTTGGTTGATTACTATCTCTATACTATATATACAAGAATATAAAAATATCATGAAGGGGTCAAAAAATTATATCTCTTGCGTCCGCTATCTCTCTCTACGCTACTGAAAAGTGCGTATTCATCTGATAGCGAATCACTTTAATCTTTTTTTAATGGGTGATTCCAGAATAACAGGGAAATATTTTTTCAAATTATTTCTTTCCTTATTATTCCAAAGGTGAAAGATTCAACCAGCTGTTAGAATCGAATCATTTTCAATACTTCTTACTGCCGCATGCATTTTTTAACAAGATTTGTTTCAAACATAATTAACATAGCATAAAGAAGAATATAGAATTTTTCGGGCATGCATTAGATTTATTCTAAAATAAATATAATCATGTGCATAAAATTTTTGAATTTTTTTCTATAAACAATAAATATTACAACCAGAAAAAAAAATTCTTATTGACTCAAACAATCTTGTAAAATTAAACTTGAAATCCGTATAAATGTCAGTTGAAATATTTGATATAAATTGGGCGAAATTTTACAATAAAGAATCAATCATCTGTTTACTGAATTTTAGTTCCATTAGTGATAAGTGTACATCAGTGCATTTTGCCACACAAAAGTATTTCGTTGCATAACAAATTTTATAAAGAATGCAATAGTTATGTTTTATTTTTAAAAGAATATAGATTGGCTGTAGCCCATCGTTTAATTTCATCATTTTATTCTATTTATTGTTAAAAAATTTTAAAGTTTTTTTTAAGAATACATTACTGTTAAAATGACATTAAAAAGGTAAATTTTTAATGTTTAAACTGATATAAAAATCAATTTTTGTAATCATATTTATGGATAATAGCGCATAAAAATTGTAATTAATTTTTTCATTAATTAAATTTAAAAAAGTAATTCTTATGTACACATTTTTATCCTCCAAATTTCAAAGTTTATCTGCGTCTCAGTTGGTAATTCTAGATCACACAGCTTGTCTTGTAGAATGCCAACACACACACTTACAGAAAAATTCATAAAAATACATCCTCTTTTAATATTAAAGACAGAGATGGAATATTTTTTGTAAACTTTTACGTTAATAACAATTAAACTCTCAACAAAGAAAATTTCTATTCACATATACTAAAAAAGTATTCGTATTTCAATTCATTGTTCGCTTGTTTCAACAATCGGCTGTTTAAAATTAAATTAATGCTTATTGAATAAGATAAAGAATGTTCTGAAGAAAATATGAAAATCGTTTTCTAAATGCCTTCATTTCTATTTTTTAAAATAACATTTATTATTATTAGCTTTGTCATTTGGCTTACTGAAATAATCCAGTGTAAAGATGCAGGTATGTATTTTATACTACGACAAAATTTATTATTTTTATGCTGCTATTATAAGGAATCGACGAAAAGTTTTATAAAAGCTTAAGAAACATATACATTAATCAATATATGGCAAAATTTAAATCAGTTTTTGACTCTATTATGATGATATTTATTTAAATCTTATAATTCAGATCAAAACTTTCTGACTTTGGCACAAATTTGCTAACATCAAATAAACTTAAATATATTTATTTGCATTGATTGAATCTAAAATTGTAGCTATCTGGAATAAGAATTTTTACTACACTTTTCGGTAGATCATGTCAAATTTCAAATAAAATTCATCAATGGAAAAATAATTTTTTTAAAAAATATACTATCCGCCTATGGCTATCAACTATTTGCTCACCATCTTTAAAAAAAAAAAATGCGAAATCAAAAACCATATGCACAATATCGATTTTAACTTGAGTGGATGGGGAAAAAATGACAAAATCGATATTGTGTATAAGGTTTTTGATTTCGCATTTTTAAAAATTTTAATATTAAATTAACGTTTTATATATGTTTACATGAATTTCATATCAAATCAGTGTTGCTCCTCTCTCAACGCTATCCATTTCCGAGAGAAATTTCAAAAACATGACTTCACTGTCCGTTTTCGGTTTTGAAAATCTTTGACCGAGTTTGCCAGTAACAATCAGAAAACAAGTAATATATATATATATATATAAATTTAAGTCAATTCCTACTTAGGCCAACAATTTTTTTTATTTAGTTACTTTTTATTAAATAATTACAATTAATATAAATATGTATATGCATACGACAGAATTACAATATTAAGTGGCAAAATAGAGCTTGGCGACCAAATAGGAATTATTGGACATAGAGCTTGGCGACCAAATAGAAATTATTGGACAAATTTAATTAATTATTTAATATTTGAAAAAAAAACTGTATTAACATCAAGTGTCATCCAGTACAGGTTGAAAAAAATGTATTTGAATTTGAGTGGATGAATAAAAAGTATTTTATTAACGATTGAAAATTTGAACAAGATATATATATAGAGAGAGAGAGTATGAGGTAATAGTAGGAATTGAATAACATATTTGACGTACTGATTTTGACGATTTCAATTTCTTACTAAAACTCGTGACTCTTCGATAGGTCATAAAGAGTCTACATCCATTTTCGAGAGATATTGCAAAATAAAACTGAGACAAAGAATCCAAACTTAATAACTGGACCGATTTGGACATTTTGCAAGTGTAGCTAATCATTAAAATGGTTTAATATACTATTATAATTTAAAATCTCTCTTATTATTATTAGATAATCTTATTATCACTTTTAATTTGAAAAGATTCGAAATATGAATGTACAGTGTCGTTAATATAGTTAGCAGGAGTTGCTTGGTTAATAGAATGTATTGAACCAAATTACAATAAACTACATCTTATCACAGCAAAAGTATAATAACAGAATAGCTATAGTAATATAAAAGTTGCACAATAATGATAGAGTATTCTGATTGGTTAGCTGTATTTCACAGAGGCGAAATTGTCAAATTGACTATGAAAATAGCCAAAAATCTTTCCAGTTGTTGAGAATGAGGACTATGCCAAATTTGTATTGTACAAGATCTCACCAAATGGAGAAGGGAGCAGACGACCATTGATTACGAATCGAGGTGTTACGAATTTTACCGGGGGTTCGTTTGGATAGTGGAAGTTATATGGTGTGGAGAACGCTCAATCAGCAGTAGAAAAAGAAACAACGAGGTTTATTTACACGAAGACACACAGGACAGCACAAAGGCGACAACTATATACAGCACAGAGAAGACAATTATCTTCAGCCGCGAGACGTGTAAACAACAGCACACAACAAAACTCTACTGCAGACAGTAGCGCACAGCTCAGTTCGGCACTAGCTTAACTCCGTCGCTGCTCTGCTAATCACTGGGAGACTAGTTCTTCACCTTCGATTCCGACTACTCTGCTCTGTCGCTTCCGACTACTACTACTCTGACTACTCCGCTCCGTCGGTTCCGACTACTCTTCTTCGACTCTCTTCGACTACTCACTCTAGCAGCACAGACTGGCTCCTTTTATAGGTCTCAGGAGGTGGGGCTAGAGGCCTCTCAACCAATCAGGAACGTTTGAGGCGTATCTCGGTCCCTACTGGATGGATCGGGAAAATTCTCGATGTTTCGGGTATAATTTATTTTGGCGCCAAAGTCGCCAAATTCGTCGCAAAGTCGCCAAATGGTCGCCAAGCTCTGGGACCTCCGGCGTGACTCACGGACTACGTCCACTACCGATGACTTTAAAACAGTCTTTCTGATAGTGGAACAAACTATGCTGGGAAGCCGAATTGCAGGTTTGTAACAGAGGGGTCATGAGCAATCATATGAAGGAAATTTTTTGAAATCGGTTTAGTAATTGGGATTTGCGAATTCTCGCAAGATTTTTCTTTAGAGAATATAGAGTGAATTTTTCTTTTCCAGTTTCTTACGAATATGGAAGGAAGAGAAAGGCAAACGAATATTGATGACTTGCTTAGGAATCATGAGTTTTCACATGAAATGAAATCTTTTAAAAACGGTTCTGTGGTTTTGGCTGATGACGTCTATTAGAAGATTTCCTCATTCAGAATGCATAATGATTTTTTTTTCGATTTTTCCTGAAAATGGCTGTAGGATGTGTGTATATATGTAAAACAAACGTCGCTTGATGATGTATCTGAGGACCATGAACTTGTGAAATAAAACATTTTAAAATCAGTTTCGCGGTTTCAGATGGCGAATTTGCTGCAAGATTTTCCTATATTCTCCCTTTTTCGAATTTTCTTTGAAACAGAGGTTGATAGAACGCAATGGAGCTTAGTGAGATATATAGAGGTCGCAAGCTGGCATATGAAACAAAAACAGCGAAATCGGACTAGTAGTTGGAAATGAGCACTCGTGCATTGATTTTTTAGCTATTATTTTAAATATATAACTAGATTTCCTTCACTAAAAATATGCTTCGATAATAAACAAAATAGGGTCATTTAAGACGAAGTGTTTTTGTAATAATGGCTGGTTACCATTTTCATGAAAAGAAAACATATATACTTTTTTAATTATTGCAGTAATTTATTAGCATGCTACAAGTTGTTCATCAAAGGCGGCTAATTAAAAATAAGTAACTAAGAGAAATAAATTAACTCGCAAAGAAAACCAATAAATTAAAGAGTAATGCATTATTTGAAGTTCTAATTAATAATGAAATTAGAATAACAATCAATTATCATATATTAAGAACTTTTTTTTTGGTTTAAAAAATTTGCGATAATACTGCAAACTTCTTTTTTGATTTATAAAATAGTTCGACTCTATTTACCATGTTATTATAAGTACAATAAGCAGAAATAATGTTTCTTCAACTTCTTCCCACACTTATACTATATGATGAATTTTCTCTTTAGTTTCGTATATTAAAAAACAAAACATAATAATAGATTTTGAAACAATCTATTTTTGCGTTGATTTCATCCACCTAATTCGTTACAATTTTGAAGCTACTTTTATTGTTCTCGGGTTTGCTTGGCAATTTGCAAATTACTCTAAAATGCCAATATAATGGTTTGCTTTACGATTTTCACTTTAACCAAGATCACCAGCTTCTTTATATATACATAAGATGCCAAAATGATTGTATTGCCATGTTTACTTGGCGATTTTCAGGTTTCGCCAAGATAACGGATTTATTTAATGATTTTCAAATTGCATCAAAATCGCCAACTCTGATTTGCCAATCGACAAGTTAGCGGCGTCTTGTAGTTTTTATCGATTTAAACCTGAGGATAAATAAACAATCGTTTTGAATTATCGTTTTCATATGCATACAGATCGACAAAATTTCAATCCCTTCAAAATTTGTTACAAAACTTCAATTTTGCTATAAACATCTTAAGCCTAGTATATTTTGTCTAACTCATTCAACTTTTGTGTTATTGAATATACAAACAATAACATCAACTTATATCCTTAAAATCACATCATAGATCAGTAGGTAAGCAAAGTTCCAAAAATATTTTTTCAAATTCAGAGAGTTCTGAAAAGGAGGGATTCATCAAAATAACATTAAAAAAAATTCTATATTTTGGCGATTAATGTAATCATCTCATGTAATTATATCTTAGATTTCCTGCCTGAGCATTACCATTCTGTCGAAAGCAGAGCCTTGAGTACCAAAGGTTGGTCGAACTGGATGCCTTGGGAATGCTCTGCCTCATGTGGGGGTGGTCATGGAACCAGGAGCCGCATCTGCTTTGATCCGGATGTATGCGAAGGACCCGAAGAAGAGAAAGGACGCTGCAATACCCAGCCATGTCCCAAATCTCAAGAAGAGGACAAGGAAAAAAGCTTGGCAGATATCCGGAAACATTTGATGTCCACCCATCAGAATTTCCAAGTACACATGATTCCTTTGCCAATAAGTGTTAAATCCTTTGAATAATTATTAAAGGTAGAACTCAGTAAGAAAGCAACTTTTATATTTAGTTCTTCGCATCGCCGAGAGAAAGAATGTGTGTTTAAAAGCAAAATAAAACAATTCTCAAGTGAAATACAATTGAGGATCCTGTTTTCGAACAAATTTTCTTATATTCGAAATAATAATCAATGTACGAGTTAAACCATAGTAGTTTTATAGTAATAATTAGTAACTATGATTTTTTTTTTTTATCTTGGCTCATAAAATATTATATCTTTTTAAATTAGCATTTAAAAAAGATATAACAATAAGTTCAAGTTCTGAAACAGATTTATGAATATTTCCTTATCACATTATATATTATATTATCCGAAAACAAAGTGATCGCTAGCTCTTTAAAGACATTTGAATATAATTTCGATTGGAATTTCTAAGCAAATTCTTTATTTATAATGAATATTCTTTCTCAAGATTGCATTTTTACAGCAAAATGTGCTTCGCATTGCCCTATGTGGCGTAGCGAAAGCAAGTGATACCTGGGATATAATATGATTTTTTTTTCATCTTAGTCACTATCAGTAGCTTTACAAGTGTAGATTGCACCTAGACATGATATTTTTCCATTCGTGCCTTTTAATCATATTTTTCTTTAAGAAAAGGCATTTGCACACTAATGTTTTGTCTTTATGGCATCCGTATCAGCTCAAAATATTGTTTGATATCTCAACGATGTTGTTCGATATTTTGAATGCCATTCAATGTTGTAAAGATAGGATAACAATATTGTTGGGCATTTTGTGCTAATAGGGATCCCTTGAAATTGGCGTTTCTGAGTATTTATACATCTCTTGCTACATCGACCCCTCGCCCCCCCCCCTTCATGCTCCCTACGCCTTTGTATTTCCCAAATCACCAGGGAAATATTCTAGTATATTTCCTTTTATTCATGTTAGCATAAACAGCCCACCAACATTGTTATGATATTGTCTCGCATTTAGAATATCGAATAATATCGTGGTGATTTCTTATAAAATGAGTGTTTATAAGGAAAAAGACTTTTGTTAGACTGGCGAAAAAAATTTCAGGAAACCTCATAAGTTCTTTACAACGCACAGAAATAAAAAGAATGTCTTATTGATGTTGGATTTAGACTTCATGAGGCCTAAGCTATTTGAGTTATGAGGATCTTTACATTTTAATAGCCCATTCAGTATAAATGACATTTGTTCAATCGGACAATTTTTTGTCTCTCTCTCTCGAAAGTGTGTATCCTAAGCTTTAGTTTTGTAGATTATATGTAAAAAAGAAATTAGGACACTAGTATATTAACCATATGTCAGCAGTAGGGATTACAATGCCTGTATACCGGGTACCGAATATCGATATTTTGAGCCATTTGTACCATTTTGTAATACCGGTATTCACAAGTTTAAATACCATGTTTTCGGTATTTACTGGTATTTTTTTAAATTGTCTCCACTATATGTTCAGGAATCGCCAACATAGCAAAATAGTATACGTTTTCTCTCTCTCTCTCTCTCTTTTTCTCTAACGGGCGAAATTAATTAGACTGTGAGTTTTGAACGATTTCTCAAAACTGAGAAATCCAATCCAAAAAGCAGCAATCGACTTAAATCTTCAAATTAATTTTTCTGATAATGAATTCGACTTAATATCCAGAACTGTATCAGCTCTACTTCCAATAAAACTGGCTTTTGATGCATTATGTCGGAGAAATGATAATTTATTAACAGCTAATGCAACAATAAATTTCATGTTGCAGTCACTGAAAGAACAGCACACGCCACTATCTGAAAAATTATATATTACATTGAAAAATCGCACAGAAGAAAGGCATACAGAAATAGAAAATGTCTAACAGTATTTACATAATTATAATGATTTTAAAAATGAAAATGAAAAAGAAGAAAAGAGACTAACCAGTTTTCAAATCTGATTAAGTTTATATTAATTTTTCTTAAAACCTTTTACTCACAAACCTATCCACATTCAGAAGAATTCGGTTCAGTTATCGAAGGTTATGATGATACTAATGTCGATAGTGAAAAGGAATTGTCTCTTAAACAGAAATTAGAATTAGCGATAAATAAAAAAAAAAAATTGAACAAACCAAAATACAATACAGAAATCAGCTATATCCAAAACAATCCGACGAGAAATCGATTTATTTGAAGATGAAGGATTTCGAGGTAAATACCTGGAAAAAGTATTTCGCGCATTGCTAACAGTACCACCAACTGTCGTAGATGCCGAAAGAGCGTTTTCGACAGCCAATAATTTTTTCACAAAATTACGTTCCAAGCTTAATGACAGTACAATTGATGCATTATGCTTTTAAGATCACATTTCAAAAAATTGCAATAGTACTACAGACATAATAGTGATATTTACACTTTTTTGTGATTTAAATAAATAAGATGTTCCTTTACTTTTTTGAGATTCTTTATATACTGTTATAATTTATAAGTTACAAATTATTTTTTGTGATAATTACACTCTAATAAAACTTGCAAATAAAACAAAAAAACACCTGTGTTTTCTTTTTTTTTCTAAAATTTCTACTACTGGTATTAAAACCGGTATCCTGGTATTAAGATCTAAAAAATACCGAATACCGATATTGAACTTTTGGTCCGATATTGCAATTCCTAGTCAGCAGTTAATTGTCAAAGATGTAAGTCTATTGGCATTACTCAATAATGACATGCAGTTGAGTCTAAAGTTTACCGATTGCATAAGAGTTAAGCGAGTTTACCAATAGCTTTGGTTAATACATAAGTATCGGTACTGGTCGTATTTAGAACCAATTCCATAGTCACTGTCCTATTACGTGCCCGCAAACAATCCATTTTCAGGAGGTTAAAAGATGCCTAAGCCATTTAGTAGGTAAGTTACTGCAGTTAAATAAATCATCGAAATATTTAAAAATAATTTCATTCGTCAAACATATGAGGTGACATAATATTTTTTATTCAAATCTGCTTTAGCACAATTAATTTCTTTGTATTAATCCTTTAAAATTCTTCTTAATTCCAGCTACAGAAAGGTGAAAGTATAACAATCCCTTGCAAAGGATCGTTGAAAAATACCATAGACAAACTGTATCCAAATTCAAAGGTAACTTGGCTGCTGAATGGTGATGAAATTTACTCGGGGTATAAGAGGAAAATTGTTAATGAAAATCAGGATCTACAGATCGAAGGCGCAATGCCGGAAGACAGTGGAGTATTCACTTGCGTCCTTCGTTTAACGCCAAAGTCCTTAGTCACAGTGTCTTTGTCTACTGTAACAGTTCAAAATGAAAAACCGGATATGTTTGTGGAAGTTGGTAGTTCTTTTAGCCTATTTTGCAATGGTGTTATCCTTAACCGAGTTTTCTCAACAAAGCTAGTACAAAAATGGTTTCATAATTCAACTTTTATTCGGGAATTTAAAGACTCCAAAGATGAGAATGAACTGTATTTCGAATCAAGTGATTATTCCGACTCTGGTATATGGATGTGCAAGATCATTGAAATCAATAGTCGATCTAGTAGCAGAGCCAGAGAATGGGTAACTAATGTCATTCGAGTTCAAGTCATTAATCCACGACCTTTAATAATGAGATTATTACCTTATGTTGTTGGGTTTTCTGCTGGTATAATACTTATAATTGTTTTCGGATGTTTGTATCTAATAAGAGCGAAAAAGAAACTTAAAAAAAAGTTAGAAAAGGAAACAAACAAAGACAAGAAAAAAGATAAAGCCACTGATCCCAAAAAATCTAAAAAAGGCAAAAAATCGAAGGAAAAATCTCGAAAATAACATCCATAAGAATCTCAGAAAGACGCTTATATTTATTAAAATCTTGTAATTTACAATTTTTTAAATTCTTGCTTTGTTGTCTTTGAATGTACATATTTTCTAAAAGGTCGAGAAACACTTGACTTGCGTATAACGTTGCCTCTCTTTAGAAAACTATCATTTTGTTTATCTGTCTCATTATTGCAAATTAATATCCTTTAGTTCTCAAGGCTATTTATTTTTCTTGCATTAATTTGGCATTTACTAGGAAGTGAAAATTACGAAAGATAGTTATGCATTAGCCTTATACCAGCGATTAATCGCCAAAAACTGCATCGTAATAGACTTTTCTTTATTTAATCTTTGCCAATGGCATGCGATTAACATACAAATATATAGTCAAATTAGACAGTTTTTCAATAATTCATATTTAAGCAAAGCGAGGGATATACGCTTTGTTACCAAAACACACATCATTTAACTATTTTTGTCGTTTTTCTTAATAATAGTGACTCCTAATTCAAATATCGGAAATGTTTAGATATTTCAAACAGCATAGCTGTAATTTCTTCAGTAATTATCCAGAAAACAATCAGTAAATATATAAGCGAATGAGTACGGATTTTGATGGTATTTGTAAATCTGGCAGTATTCAATAAGATTCCTGACTCCTAATTCAATAAGATCCCTGACTCCTAATTCAGTGAGATTCCTGTTGGAGATTCCTGACTAACTTGTAATGCCATTTCATTTAAAGCTTCTAATTGCATATTTTTCTTTTTCATTGTCATCTTTAATTATTAGTATTATTTCGGTACTCATGAAGCAATTATGATAGTTAACAGCATTTGTGTTTTTCCTTCGTCAAATGAATTTATAAATTCATTTTTCAATTGAATGTCCTGACGTCCGTGCATTCGAAAATCTGTAAAAGTCTTCAAAGGAAAAAAAAGTAATTTTTTTTTCTGTACTCTACATAAAGAGTATTTTTTATTCCAAGTATTCCTCTTCAATTTCCTGCTTGATATTTCATATAAAGTATTCAGATTTTAATAAATATATCAAATTTACCAAGAGCAAATGATTTGTATATGAAAATATTTATTACTATCTACTTTGGTGAGAAGCTGATTTGACGGGGATATTGACTATATTGAATGTTAGTTAAATCAGGTGTCATTTCCTTTCCATGATTCCGTCTAAATATCAGAATCAAAATCATGTTAATTAATTAGCCTTATATATTCTCTGTTTATTATAAGTAAGAACTTTCTTAATGGAGATCAGTTCTATAGCACTATAATAAAAACATACATATACATTTTATATGTCTTCTAATTTATGAGGTTATTGTAGCTGCATTTTTTCTTTCTCGTATACGAAGTATAGAGAAAGTATTGCAATCGTCCCAAAATTCGAACTCAAAATTTCGACGAATCTTCACATTTTACGCCTCTCTGAATTTGAGATACATGTTTTTGGAAAATATCTACCTGTCTGCCTAACATAATTCAGACATCTCTCTTGTGACGAAGATAACTCAAGCATGCTTTGTGAGAGAGGGATAATTTGGTATACGACCTTTACACAAAATTTATAGACTTAAATCGCATTTGGTGCAAATCTACTCATAAGGAAGTCTATCTATCCGACTTTTCGGTCATACAAAACACGACGCGATAAATACAAAACGAAGTGGTCTAGATCATAGGTTCCCAAAGTGGTCCAGGTGGACCCCCAGGGATCCATAGGAGACGACACTGGGGCCATGTAGACGTGAAAATAAAGCAGGGGTTCACAAGTTGTAAGTGGGGGTTCACGAAACATTTTCAGGTTTTCATAATAAAGAACAAAAATTTTGCAGTTATAAGGGGACAGCCTTAATTTAATAAAAACAAAGGGTGTAATTTCACCTTTTCTTGGTAAATTGAAATGAAGGAAGCAAAATATGAGTCGGCGCGAATTCTCCCAGTTTCCGGACTTGTCACGGACAGAATGTCTTGATGAGGATATTCAGACATACAATCAACATTAAAATACCCTGCATGATGACTTCAAAAATAGATTTGAAGATATTCTGACAATGGAAATACCACCATGGATCATAACCCCATTTGATGAAACGGAAGAGGCGAATGTGGTATTACAAGGGGAGCTACTTGATCTCAGCACCAACGAGGAACTGAAGGTGAAATTTAAAAAAGGCTATCAAACATTTCGGCTGCAGGCAGAAATCCCCGAAAAATATCCTGGGCTGTGGGAAATTTCGAAAAAAATTTTGATAGCGTTTCCCTCGTCATATCTTGTCGAAAGAAGTTTTAGTGCCGTTACCAACCTGTTAACAAAAAAAAAAAGGAGCAGATTGAACATCACAGAACGGGGAGATATGAGATTACTTCTTACAAAACTAAAGCCAAATATTAATAATTTGCTGTCAATTCATCAAGTACATCCGTCTCATTAAAAGTATGACTATTTTTTATTGTTGATTTACATTTCAGAGTTCATTGTTGATTTTTTGTAATAATAAATGTTTATAATTTTGTATAACCAACAGTGTTATTTTAATACATAGGACACAAAAAAATGTGCTACTTTTTTTCTTCTTCTTAACACCCCCAATTTAGGGTGATATTTTTTAGGAGTTTTGGGAATACAGTAGAAATGTAGCAGCAGGGGGTCTACCGAAAATAGTAAAACTTTGAAAGTGGTCTACGAGAAAAAAAAGTTTGGGAACTTCTGATCTAGATGGACGAAATTCGGT
>JAPMOR010098788.1:0-31402 GCA_026543865.1 Argiope aurantia
AAAAACATACTTCATGAGGCATAAATAGTCCAGGAAAATAAAATTTTTGTAGAGGCATCCATACAGAAATATGATAATTAGTTTTACTTTTCAGTAAATGAAAAGCTCTTTTGCAAATTATGAAATAAGAACTCTTTATAATTTTTTAAAACTACGAGGGGGAATCATTCCACATTCATATAGGTATTATTTAAAAAGTCTTTTTTTTTAAGTCCTAAGATGGCATAAAAATCATTTTTGTAAGATATAACATCGGAAAATATTACAGAAAAATGACAAATGTTTACTTCTTGATATTTTAATCAATTTTGGAATTTGAAAAGTTGAGTGATTTTTGTCTTGCATTGAAGAATAGTGTAAAATTCTATCGAGATTGGACAAAAATTGAGGATTATGTAATGAATGAACACATGCTCAAAGAATTTGTATATCAGTCTGTACGAATGGATACCTAATTGAGATGATTTGCTCATTATGATAACTTTTTTTTCTGTTGGAATTACTTTCTGAAATCATTTAATCAGAGCCACATGAATTCTCCTCAACTAAGACAATATAGCCTAGACTAACAGCAATAACTTTAAGAGAATATAGCATATTCTTTTTGGTTTTACTCATAAGTCTTCATACCTCAAATAAACAGCAAAGGGTGCCAAGGCAGGTGGCAGTGCCACTGAAACTGCACCAAAGTCTGCAAATTAAAGCACTTATATCTCCAATATGGAATATTGTGCTTCATAATAAAATGAAGAAATCTGAATATGCATTTTGATCACAAGTCACCTACAAAATCTCATTTAATTAAGGTGATTTTTAAGTTAACATATATACAAATGAATAGGCATTATTAAATAACATTGATTAATTAAATTCAAAATCTGATACAAGATTTACAACTCTGATGATAGAGCTTCAAACCAAATTTTATCCATGTATTTTTAGTAACCAAGTTCAAAACCAACATATCATCGAAAATGTGTGTTTATTTTTTCTATTAAGTACAAGACAAGGAATGAGCAAATTCATGATGAATATGAAATATTTTGACGATTACATTTTCTCTTTGTAAACTTTACAAGGAGAAGCTAGAAATAATCTCTTTAGTAAAGACCAATAATACAACTTTAAAATATATTCATGATGACACTTTATTATGACACAAATTGTAAAACAGTTTACATCACAATGATTGATGATATAATCTTCTGCAGCAGTTCTGACAATGTTGACTGACCTGAAATAAAAGGAAAAATATCCCAGATAAAAAATTTTTTTATAGATACTAGCAAGAAATATTACATATTGCTTACATCTTCAGCTGTTTCAGCTTTTTTAATCTGACTTTTGGCATCTAATTAGAAATCACATTAATAATATTCTCCTATAATCTATCAAATGCATCGTTCTAATTCTTTCAAAATTAGAGAAGGAAAGGCAGAGGAACAAAGATTCCTATTTCCAGAAAATATAATTAACTTTTTGCAACTTATTGACAGATTTTTTTTTTTTTTCATGTACAAGAAGTTAAAGGACATTTAGTTTACATTAGCTATAAATTTTTTTAAATAGATTTAGAAATTAACTATTCTGAAAGTATTTTTCAAAAAAGGTAAAATCAATCAAAAAGTTATAATCAATACTGATTGATTTGTGATTAATAAAACAAATTTTATCATAATTAATAAGATTGTTCATTTAACTTTTCGGTAATTTTTGAAGTTCCCTTTTTCTATATATCTATATAAATAATTCATTTAATGTTATGGCGGAAAACTAATTTTTCCAAAGTTCTTACTCATGCATTCATAAAGAGGGGGGGGGGGGAATGAAAGCAATTGATTTTGTAAGGATTCAAAATAATAATGAAAAAAATTTGTAATCAAAGAAACAATTGAATTATAATTTCTTCTCAATAAACTAAAATCATGCTTGACAATGTAACAGAAAAGGACCAAATCCTAATCTTCTAAGGAAAACAAAATAATTGTATTTCAAAAATTCTTTTGCATCCAGAAATTTATAAAAATGACTGAAAGAGGTTTGTTTTCTTAATTCATCTTTCAGTGTTGATTTGCATCATAAGCTAAAATGAAATTATTTCAATGCTATTTTCTATTATTAAGACTTTGAAATAATGCTATAAAAAATAAAACTTTAAATGTGAAATTATAATTGGAGACATTTAATTCGACAGCTACCTTAGACATGTACCATTATTGGAGATAAATTTAAATGACAAAAAGAATTATATTTCCTATTATTTGAGCCTAGCAATGGAATGATAGGAATATAATACACCTCTGATTTTATTAATCATGTTCAATAATTTGTTCTTGACACAAATTTGAAGGGGAGATGCTCATCTGCAATCAAAATTGCCCACATCCTGAATCCCTGTGTGTGCAGTTAAAGTGTCTAAAGTTGTCTCAAGCAGAGATAGTTAAAACTTTAAATATTGATCAATTTCAGTTATAGAAAGTGGATTTTTTAAAAATTTAAATTGCTAGTGTCAGAAATACTTTATAAAATATTATTAATAGTAAAAAAACACCATCAGATTGTTTTAACAATATGCCTTTTGACACACCATAAAATACTATCTTTTTTTTTTTTACTTCATTCAAAACATTTTTCTAATGCCAGTTTTTAAAAATATAAAAATCAGCTGTTGAACAGCAATTAGTAGACCTCCTATATATGTATGTAACCTAATTTTGGTAGATGCATGGCCAAAACTAATGGCATTTTGAAATAAAATTCAATTTATTTCGCCAAGGGAAGCATGTTTTGTAAACGGAGAAAGCAATGATAAAAAAAATGTGTCTCGTTTATATCGCAACATAAAAGCAAAACTGTTTTAAATGTTTACTATCAGTGATCTTACTAAGATATTTCTTTGATTCATGTCAATTTAGGAAATTGAATTTTAGATACCTTTAAAACTATGCCATAGACATTAGTTTTTTTTTTAAATCAAAAAGTCAACAATTTTTTTAGAGTGCAGGATAGAAATCATTCAATAAAAAGGTGGGATTTGGATCAGGAAATAAGAGATGTGTGCGAGTGAGAGATCATTACATATGTCCACTTATACATATATATACAACCCATTCTGGTGATATAACTTATAATAGAAATATGCAAATGCAGATTTCATCCAAGGTTAACATTTAAAAAAATAATTTTGAATAATTTAAATAATAGAAAAATAATTATTTTCCACTAGATTTAGAAAGTTTTACTTTCTCATATTGTAGTATAGAAAAATTATTGTAAATTAAAAAAAAAATGCTAACTCAAGAATTTTACTAATATCCTCATATAAGATCTTCTTGAAATTGATTTTTTTTTTTTTTAGTATTTTATTTTTTCTGTCTGTGAACATAAGACAAAAATGCTTTGAATTACAAAGATGAAATTTGGTATATGGATTTTTAGACCAAATTCCTGGATTTCTATCAAAATTTGAATAAAATCCATTTAGAGGAAGTCTGGTTGTCCACCTATCTGAATATAAGTTAATACGATAATTGCAAGACAAATAGATATATTGGAAAAAATTTGTTACATAGATTATATATTTAAAGGAAAGATACTTATGAAACTTGAAATTAAATCTGTCAAACAGTTGACTGTGTCTCTTGGTCTATATTTTAGATCGCAATAACTCATAAACGCAACAAATTAAATTTAAAAAAATAAATCGGTATATGATCTTGTGACTGGTTCTGAGTCATATTTTGTGAATAGTGTATCCAAAACACATATTTGCATGATAGCTTCAGTTAAAATACTAAATTCACAATAACAATACTAAGGTCTACATTTGTTGTTGTTTGTTCACCAATTCAAAGCCAGCCATTTACAGTTTTACTAAAGGTTCACAATTTTGGAAGCAGGAGGATAAGAGCTCTCTTAAAAAGCATGCAAGAAAATTCCACTGATTAATAAAAATATTTTAATTTGACTTCTAAATAAATTTTCCCCAGTTATTATCTCTTAGTCTGGTCTATGACGATGCAACAGATTTTCAGAAATCCAATTCTGCATTGATCAGGTCTTTCTTGTAGTCTGATAATTTCAGAAAAGTGGATGAGGAATGTAAAAGAAAAGACATCACTTCATATGGTTGCCACTGACAAATAAAATTTGCTATTAAAATTCACTTTTTTAAAAGTGAGCTATTACTGATTGTGAGCATCCACTAATCTAGCAATCTTTTGATATGATATCTGCTAGATTATTGAGTCTATCCTATATAGAATTGAAACAAAAATTAAAAGAATATGATATGCAATGTTAAAGCCTTTACTAATTTAAAAAAATATTTTTGTATTGATTTAAATTTGAAAAACATTAAAGAACAAATAAAATTGAAATAAAGTTTTTATAAATTATTAATTAACAACCACCTTCTCATTTACTGTCACATTTTGAATTCATAGAAATTTCTTCCAATAGGAGAAAAAGGATCAAACCCTTTATCTACCAACTCTGTTACAGAAGAAAGTTGCATTAAACTTCAAGAATATTTTTTATTATAGAAAAAGTGGATGAGTACTGCTGTTTATTTTCTGTATAATAATTGAAAGTAAATTTATTTTCGATTATTAATGGCTTAAATAATTGCAGGCAGAATGAAGTAGTAATGAAATTAGTAATGAATAATATGTTATATTATATATATATTGAAATGCTGCAGTCAGTACTGCAAAAAACAATTTATTTCTTGCAGACAAATTAAATATCATAGTATTTTACCTGGATTCTTTTGGAGGTATTGACAGCATCTGCGTAATGATAACATTCTGAATTCAGAATTTGTTGAAAAAGCTACCATGCTGGAAAATAGAAGAATATTTGAATTATATTCAAAATAGAAAATATTTGTAAACAAATAAAAATATTAAATTATAAAATAAAACAAGATAAGCACATGAAAATAAAAAGAATAACTGATAGAAATCACTGAGATCTATATCCAACTGATGAAATATTTGTAACAACTTCATTAAACTCTCCCTAGAAAGTTTTAAATTTTATCATTTATTACAAAGTGCCCAGGGTCTTATTCTTACTAAGTTTTACATTTTTTATATGAGCTATATTACTGCTAAAATCGAAAAATATAAAACATAAGGAGTGTTCTCCTTTCCACTCTGGTGCATATTACCACAATATACAGTGTTTTATGAAGAACACTAAACATGAATTGTGTGTCTTCCGTTCCATCAAGAGAGAGAGAGAGATAGTCGAGTCCTTGAAGGATTACCTCCAAAATTTGAAAGACATCTGCAGTGACTAATGATAATTGTAAATGCTTAGTTTCATTTTTCTAGTTTATGTTCTTTTTGTCATTTTCATATTCATATACATTTTGATAGACTAAAATAACTCACAAATTTCCTTTTGACTAAGAAATGTGGAAATTGATCAAAGTTTAGAGGTGGAATTGTCTGATGAGTGCAATACTTTTTCTTTGTATATTTTTTATGTGAGAATATTTCCTACAGTCTTCGGAAACAGTTGAAAATATTAAACCTTATACAAAATGAATAAAGGCAAAATTAACAGAAAGAGTCCAAATGCAGCAATTCATAACAACATCACATAAATAACTACTATTATGCAATAGTAAGATGTTACATTCAAAATATAATTGATATATTTCAATGTAAAATATTTTATTTTAAAATTCCACTCACTAAATGACACTAAATTCAATTCAAGGTACTGAGACACACAATTTTTAAATGAACACTGCTAAGAATTTTTTTTTAATTGTCCGTCTTATATTCCAGTTGCAAAATTTTTAATTGAAAAATGGCTTATACAATGACAGAGGTTATGGAAAAATATTTGTGATAATACTAATAGCAAATAAAAAAACTATTTTATGAATGCAGTAAAACATTTTTACATTATATAACAAACATTTTATTAACAGGGATTCAGAACTTTAAAACAAACGAAAAACTGACAGAGCAATACCAAAGAAAGGGGGAAAAAATCATACTTTCTTTTTTTCTCTGTTCAATTCTTTTTGTGTTGGCCAGAGCAAATATTCTTAACTTGCATCCACTCCAGTTAACAAAATATGAGGAATCAGCATCACAAATCTTGTGGCCTGGAATTATGAGATTTTCAATGAAATAAATTTTTTGAAAGGAATTAAATCAAGTTCCAAAAACAAAATTAATGCTTTTCAAAATAAGATATTGAAATTCAAGGTAATATAAATATTGATGAAATATTCTAAAATACTTTATAAATAAGAGACAACAAACTGGAAAAACAGATAAATCACAGTCTTTCCAGGTTCTAAAAGTTTGAAATTAACAGAACCAATTGTTTCAAATTTTAAATTTAGTTTAATAAGCCTAAGCCCTTATATTAAAAGGCTAGATGACTGATCTTGTAATTTTGAACAAGCCATTTTTTTTTTAAATATTGTAACAAATTTTGTTTCTTTAAATTTATTGCTTAATTAATTTTTTATATTTTCTACAATATTCAGGATTAATATATGCAGATTTGTCAGATCAATTTCTTAATTTTATTTTCTTTATAATGGGTTTTGTGTGACAGATAAATGAAGTATTTATCAATGATCCTAGCTGCATAGAGAAACTTTTTTTTTTATGCATTCTAGTTCCATCATACCCTCCCCCCTTTTGATCGAATTAACACCTTGATTTACATGGGGTGTATATAATTACATTAAATTCAGTTATCATATTTCAAATCGTGTGGCAGTTCAATGTGTTGATATCTTACTTCAAATCATCATTTAGAGCCATAAGTAAAATTATAATAAATAAAAATAAACACTTTTAACAAACAAACAAAAATAAAAAATATATTACAATGCACAGATTAGTCTAGTTATTACTTAAGGAATAATTGATAGGAATAAATAAATAAATTTTTATAAAGTGGAGATTTAATCACACAAATAATGATTAATAAATCAGATAAAGAAAATTGCTTACTAAACTTATTAAATACAATGGGTAGCATACAGAATAAATATTAATTTTAATCCGCAATTCGCAACAAATCCATTCATAATTTCATTGTGATTTAGTTAATTGGCTAATTTACATATGATAGTAAAATGAGTAAGGATATAAATCATTCCTTAACCCTCTAGCTGCATAATTCTTTTACTAAAATAGGTTCAAAAATTGCAAAACGTTTCCTGCCAGATGTATTTTAGCTTTGAAAAGAGCCTGCAAAACATGCTTATATTTCATAGAACCATCGTCAAGTAAAGCTATCTGTTAACCCAGATTGAAGCAAAATCAGCAAAGCCGAAATGAAACCATGAACGGGAAAAGAGCTGGTAGCACAGCTAAATAGACGGAAATAAGCATCCCGGTGGAAATCGTGGGTTGCACAAATTTTGTTACTTCTCCGTTGCACATGCAAATCACAGGATAAACAGCGAGAGGGTTATATTAGATTACAAACATTTTTCTGTCATTTTGAATTTGAAAAAGATCTTTATGTAGATGTATGGGAACTGGTAAACAATTTACATATAATTTTCAAACCACAACTAAGATTTAGGTACAATTTAAATAAATATTGTAACATTTGTATTATTAAGATCCTGAATTGTGAATCTTGATGTATTTTGATTCTATTAATCCTATAAAGACATATTTAAGTCTTTGCAACATTAAAAAAAATTCTTTTCAAAAATTCAATTTCAGTTTTTCAAATAAACTTCACTTTATTTTATCACTGAAAGCGTAATGGAGACAAAGGCGAGATGCTTAGTTTACACCAGAAGATAAGAGCAAAAGTATCAATAATTTTTCCCTTCAGTAGTTATATTACAAGATTCTGATAATGGCTTCATTTGACACATGGGATCAAAGAATTAGAAAAGGAAATCTTAGGTATCTTGAAAACATTTGAGTAGACAACAGGAACTTTACTCTCGCCATGAGCAAAGGGATAAAAAAAAAAATTAGAATGTATGTTGGCAATAATTAAATAAGAAATGGAATTTGATTCAGGAAATAAGAGAAAATCTTAGAATGAAGTTAGCATGTGTTAATTTAAGATTTAAAAAAATAGGAAATTAATGAGTAGTTAAATTAAATTAAGAGTTATCATTTATATATATATTTTACATATGTAAATGTGCATACAAATTACATATAAGATATATATGGTTCATGTTCTTTAGGATAATGAATTTTGTCTTAAAAGAAATAATGGCACTAATGATTAAGACTGGAACTATGTAATAAGGGCTAGCTATCTGCAAGTACACATAGAATTAAAGCACCCATCCTTGTCTAGGATTGGTGTGTGTGTGTGTGTGAAATGAACACACACACAGCAAAATAATATATATGTAAATAATATATATAATATATGTAGATTTAGTTTATTTTTTAGCACTTTTCGTTTGCAAAATCAATCTCTGCAACAAAACCTAATTTATCTGTATCATTTGCAACTCCATCAGGCCGGTTTTTGCATAACTAATATTTCTTTGTTAATTATGAAAAAGAAATATTTCAAACAAGAAATAAAAAAAAAACATTTATTGATTCCATTCTGTTATTATTACCTGTTTAATTTTAATAAGAGGGATACCTTTGAAAGGTATCTTATATAATAGGCATAAAAAGCATTTAACTTGAAACTAAACCTTTAAAGACTTTTTTTCTTTCTTATCATAGTAAATAAATAAATATCTTTTTTTATTCAGATATATTTAAAGAAAAAGAAATTCACTCAACTTATTATATAAAATAGTTTGATTTGTAAATTTGATATGATGATTGATTAAAAATTAGTCAACAAATCAACACATTTTATTATGACTTAAAATAAACACACTAGGTATGATATGGTATGATTTTTTGACACAAAGTTCAATTCAGGACAAGCTGCACCCTTCTCTGAGATTTTTAAACAGCCCCAGTATTTAAAAAAAATGTATAAATAAAACAAGGATGCATTGATAAACTTGGAATCTAGGATTGCTTCATATATACATGTAATGGAATTTTAGTTTTAGGAGCTGCCACAATATTATCTCAAAATATTAAACATGATGCTTAAATGGATATCTAAAATTATAAGATCAGTAAAACTTTTGTGGTTTCTTAATCTATCTATCTATCTATCTATATATATATAAAGGCAATTATGAGCAGAAATGGTAAACCATGGAGCAGAGACAGTAGAAATTTATAAATTTAATAATAAGTATACTTCTTACAGCTTTAAAAAAAGATTCATTAAGTATAGGTTACTTGAATTTACAAATGTCTTTAATATTCAATAAGAAACAGTAGAACAAATAAATAGCATGCACATTAGATAAAAATAATAAAGCAGTAACAATTTTACCTTTGTTTCCCAATCTGTTCCCACAATAGTAATTCGAAGTACAACTACAGATGTTATGGAGCTGATGATTCAGATACTACTTTTCAGATTCTGAAATACAAATATATTCATACATATATATATATATGATGCAAACAAGAACATGTTTCATAATAAACAAAAAAATCGCATTATTACAGTGACAAAAGGTATTTCCGTCAAAAAGCAAATACTATCAGTACAAACAGAAAAAAATTCATACAGTAGTAACTTTTGTAGAACTGAGAAAGAATGAAAACATGTTGTTACTTTATGCAACAGATTTTTTTAATTCTTTCCTTTCATCTAAAAGTATTCAATTTTTACTCTAGCAACATTTAAAAATATAAACAATTTATACATCTTTTATAAAAATGTAATGATATATAAATCCATTAAAAAATGAAATTACTGCAACCACAGCTTACCAATATTGGATACTAAAAATCTTATTTCACTCTAAAAATAATCAAAAGAATACCATCTACTTCGGAAAGTAGACAACTTAAGAATATTAAATGCTGCAAAGGATTTCATATTCTTTGTTGCCTTTTTAATTTTTTACTTCTTTTAATATTCTTTTCTGCCTTATTAATTTTTCATGTTCGTTTTGATACAAGTTGGGATTGAAATAAAAATTTGTCGATGGTGATTCTTAAACAACATAATTATATCATTAGTAAATATTTTGGCTGATTAAAATTTTGAAGAGATTAATATTTAAGTCTCCTTATCTAAATAATTTACACAGTTAATAAAATATTGCAATAATTTTTCTTTGGAAAAATTACTGCAATAGAAAAATTACAGTTTAGGAAAAATAATAAAACAATGCTAAATTTGAAATTATAATATATAAATCATTGTCAGTGACAAATACAAATTCTTTTTCAAAAAATTATGTTACCGTCTATGATTCAACAAAGAATCTTTCAAAATACATGTAAAATGTTTCAAGTACAGAAGATGTCAGAAGGAAACCTATAAGATCTCAATACATATGACCAGTGGCTCTCAATCTATACTACATAGCATTATGGATGGGGGGGGGTAATCACAGAAAAAAATTAAAGGAATGTAAGATTCCATCCTATAAATGAGTTTGCTGCAACATGTATTATTCAGATACACACACATTATATATATATATATATAAACAGTGGTGGCCAAAAGTGTGGACATTTTTTGAAAGTTTCATGTTTTTCAACTTTGCGTGCTTGTAGAATATATTAATTTTCATTTAAATACAAATGTTTATATATCAAATTGAAGGTAATTTAATGTAAAATTTAATAACAAAAACAGTATTACAATATCTGTATTACAAAAAAAGTTACGCTCATTTTAGTAAGATCTATCTTTGATTTGCATTTTTTTAAAGTGATATTTATGTAATCAATACTTAGTAAGATAACCCTTATTTTTTAAGACAGCTTCACAGCGTCTTTTCATCGAGTGAACGAGTGTTTGGAGTTCATCTTTCGTAATCACATGATGCCAAGAATCAATTATAGATTCAATAAGTTGGAATATAAGTTGGATAAGTTCAATAAGTTTATTAGATAGACGTGTTTTTCATACGAGAATTTACAAATGTCGCCACAAATTTTCAATTGGATTGAGATCAGGGCTGTTTCCTGGCCATGGTATACATCTAAGCCTTTATTTTGAAACCATGCTTTGCATACTTTTTCTGTGTGGCATGGAGCTGAATCCTGCTGAAAAATAAATGGTTCTTTGTTGGGGAAGAAATCCCTGATGGAAAGTATCAATTTTGGTTCCAGGACCATTTCGATGTATTTTTTGCTATTCAGGATGCTATCAATCACTTGAATTCGGCCCACACCATCTGCAGACAGACATGCCCAAATCATGGCATTTGTTGTTGTTTTTATAGTTGCTTCAACGCAATCAGGATGAAGCACTTCACCTACTCTACGTCTCACGTATTTTCTACCATCACTACCAAAGAGCGATATTTTAGTCTCATCGCTCCAGATTACTTGCTTCCATTGATTTTCTGACCATTTAATGTGCTCTTTTGCCCACTTAACTCGTTTTTTGAGTTGCTTTTGATTTAAATATGGTTTTTTCCTTGGAATTCTAGCTTGTAGTCCAAATCCTGATAACATTCTTTTTTTGTTCTTGAACTTACTGCAATACCCGCTGCATTCATTTCACATCTAATGAAATTTTTCTACCTTGAAGGCATAGCCGTTTAATTTTTCTATCGGCAGTAGCAGTTGTGTATTTTTTTCCTGCCTGATTAGGCCCATTTTTCCACTGATTTCGTTTTTTCATAACGTAAACAGAACTTTCGTACACCAGAACAAGTCACTGAACCACCAACTTGTCTTGCAATTTCAGCATAAGAGAGGCCATTTTCTCTCAATATGACAATTCGGCTTCTTTTTGTAGATGTCCAATCAGTTTTTCTTGTTGGTGTTGTTTGTTTAAAATTAGTTTAATTAAAAAAAAGGACTTAAAATGTTCAAAAACAGCAATACTCTATTTAATTGTACTAGCATGCATCATTCCGCAAAATATTTCCACAACAATAACTTTTTTACCATCCAAATCACATAAATTATAGTTACAGACATTTGATGGGTCCTCAGAACAGTGTTTGTGATTGGCTAGTACGCTTTTATTACAAAGCACTTCATTATTCAAAACGATTTGTGTTTTGATTCATGTTTTTTGTTCTACTAAAATGAGCGTAACTTTTTTTTGTAATACGGATATTGTAACACTGTTTTTGTTATTAAATTTTACATTGAATTACCTTCAATTTGATATCTAAACATTTGTATTTAAGGGAAAATTAATATATTCTACAAGCACGCAAAGTTGAAAAACATGAAACTTTCAAAAAATGTCCACACTTTTGGCCACCACTGTATATATATATATATATATAACTTGAATTGGTGACTAAGGCAACATGAAGGATTATACAATGTTATTTGTAGTAGATAGCATTTCAAATGGCAGAAATTACATGAAGGAATTCAAAATAATAATTCATGAAATTTTCATTTGAAAAGAATTAATGATTCTTTGTTTTTTCCATTAAGGTGGTAAAGATTTTAATATTTCCTGGGACCATATATTTTGAAAATCATATTTTCCTTCATAGTTTAAATTAAATATAAATATAAAAAAAGGGTTAAGTTTTGAACCTGAATTATGCTTGAAAAAAATGAAGATAGTTATAGTCAAAAGTTTTATAATGCAGTTAATATTAGTCACAAAAGAGTGGAATATTTTTTTATAAACTATAGTATCTAGAGAATAGTTTACTAAATATAATTCATAAAATTGAGGAATTACAAAAATTTTTTTAGAAGTATATATATTCCCTCAAACAAAATAATTCTTTAATTGAGGCATTATTTATCTTTTATAAATTGGTATGAAGACATTTTCAAAAACCTTGAGATTCAACATAAAAGGTTTTGAAATCATACTTTTATTAATATATTCAAAGTCTTTTTTTTTTAAATTTTTTAGTTAGTTTTAAAATTTATAATTCCCTATTAAAATATTATAAAAATTTCAAATAAATTTGTTATAAAATTCACAATTAAATGGTGCCAATAATATGGAATTAAAATCATTCAACTAATTAACTATTATAAAGATATTAAAACAATAAAAAAAATCACAAAAACCAAGCAAGTTTAAAAAAAAATTATTATTTTTTAGTAGTTTTTAATAAATTAATTTCACAAATTTTATTTTTAGTTGTAATGTTTTTGGACATTCTTTTATTTATATTTTGTTGACAAAAAAAAAAAAAAAACACTTTGCTGCTAAATGTGTTTTATTAATTTCATTAATTTTTTTAAAAATATTGTTATAATTACAGGAATATTATTTAATAGATATGAACCCAATCTTTCACACTTGATATAGTGTTAAATTTATCTAAATCCATTATAATAAATTTAAATCATATAAATTCCCTTAAATTAATTAACCATTAGGCTAATAACATTTTTTTAAATGACTTGCTGCAGCCCCACAATACTCTTAAGTTTAAACTAAAATCTAAACTACAGTTCTGATTTCTGACAAAGGAAACTTCTTAGTTAGAAATTGACAGTTGAAAGCAGGCAAGTTTACAAACAAGCAAAGAAATATCCCAAGAGTCAGATGCAAAATTTATTTTTTCAAATATAAAACAAATTAATAGAAATAGGTAAAAATGATGAGAAAAAGAAATTCAGTACAACACAATCAGCAAAATTCAGATGTATCTTAAGAACAACACTGTTTCTTAACATTTTTAATAACTTTTTAAAAATCAGTTTATGATATCAATCAATGAATTTCCAAATTTAAAAATAAGAAAAATGTTAAAATTCTAGTTCCAAACAATGTAGCATGAAAATTATTTAAGCTGGCTTTGTGTACCCTTATATTGATTTTTAAGCTTATTTTTAATTACATAATAGAATATACAGGCATATAGAATAATTGTGCTTAATATTGCCAAATGTGCAAGAATATAATTCCTGAATTTAAAAGTTAAAAAGGATTAATTAAAATAAAGTGAAAAATGTACAGAAATCAAATTATTATCACTAAAAAAGCTTATTTTTTGATTAAAACAAATATTGGAAGATTTTGCAGAATGATATACTTTGATACACAATGATTGAGAAAAAAAAATTTACATCTTTATTCATTTTTAATGAAAATTCTAATAACAATTTTCAAAAGCTCCTTATTACTGAGCACTTATTAATCAAGAAGCAAATATATGTACAATTTGGTGACTCTTAAGTCTAATAGTCTGTCTTATAAAGTATACTTTGAACTATTTTTTTTTTTCATTATGCAAAGCACAAATTATATACTAACCAATAAACATTATTAAGTTTATAATAATGTTATAAATATAATAATATAAAATATAATTAAAATATCTGGTAACATTATCATATTATACTAGTTGTCCACAGGGTTTATCAACATTTTAGACATATAAGTGAAAATTATTACAAATATCTGATAACATTATGATAGTACACTACTTATCCACAAAGTCTATCAACATTTTAGACATATATGTAAAAATTATTACAAATTAAAGATTTTTTTACTATCATTATCATTTTTCATATGGACTCCATAAAATGAAAACTAAAAATATTTTTTTGAAAAATGTTTTTATATATGAAGCAAATTAAGAGAAATTTCGATTCTTACCATACTCTACATATTATAGTCTCATTATGAACAATATACATAATAACATCTTTAGGTGCTCTTTTTGATTCTTAATATAGCAGAACCACCTTTTTTTCACATTTTAAATGCAGTTAAAAAAGATACGATTTCTATTGATATGCATATTTTCTGTATCTCCCCATGGGCTAAATTATTCTTTTTAGGAATCAAACTAAAAAGTTTACTTCCTAAAAAATTGAAATAATTGGTGATCAGTAAGTTGAATAAATTTAGAGCAATCTTTTGCTTTAGATCATTAATATCACAAGCCAAAAGATATATAACAATTTTTCTTAATTATTGTATCAAGAAAAATGTCATCCCTTTAAAAAGTCAGTTTTTATTTTTAAACTGTAGTTTAAAACTACTAGACGAATTTTCTTCTGAAAACTTAGAAAATAATAATATTTTATATTAATTTTTTTTTGTAATAACACCCAGTTTTTATTTTTTTCAAAAATTTAAAAGTATGAGCTTTATAGGCACACATAAACACGCACACACAAAAATAATACCCTAAAAATAAGAATGTTTAATTCACAAAAACATATTTGACATTCCTCAAACCCTAGATTCCCAATAGCTCATGTATCCAATTGTCATGTGTTTGTTAATATATGACATCTATTAAATAATCCAACAAAAAGATGCAAATGCTGTGATAGGGCAAATTTGATTAACATATCTCATTTACTGCTTTATTTAGCATTCTTTTTAATTAAAAAGAGACTTTGCTTATATTATTATAATTTTATAATGGATTATTTATCTTCAAAACCAACTAAGAATTGAAATACAAAAAATATCATGCTATTAGGCCATAACTTAAAAGCTAATATCTGTAAGTTGTAAACTCAAAATTACAAACCTGTTTTCTTAATATTTTTATAGATACATTACTTAAAACAACCTTCAAATAAAAATTAAAAGATATTCAAGTTCTTGAGGCAGGAGTAGTGCAGAATGCTAGTATTCTAAAACTTGATTCTTGTGTTTGTATTGTTTTTAAATATTCACATTTAATTACTCAGTAGCAGTAAATGCACAAAGAAAATTAAATTAAAGAAATTATAAAAACTAAAGCAATAAAAAGAATTGTAGTAAATTATACCTCAGAACATGTTGGAAAATTTATTAAAATTAGAGAAAAATTATACAGTTGGTGTAAATAAAAAGATAATTTATTAACTTGAAAGTAGTGTAAAATGGGTTTTTATGATAATACATTTTAAAATTAAGACTAAAATTTGTTCAATTCTTAGTTAAAAATCAAATAAAAAGTTTCAATAAAAACTTTTGTAATGAATACTCTCTCTCAAAGAAGTAATTATCTACCAAATTAAGTTCCTTTAGTGTAGACAGTTTCCCCAGTACAGCATTTTGAACAATTTTATCATAATGAATGCCTCATTTTCAGCCAATAAAAAGTATTATATTAAGAGAAACTTTAGAATAGTTCACATGTATGTATGGTATGTTTATGAGCATATTAGTACACAAAGTAATTAATTATATTAAATAAGAACTCACCAATTCGAGCATAACCAACCACCAAAGATAGAAAAAGAAAAAGCACATTACCCCCTATGACTGGAAGATATCTGATCTAAAATACAATATATCATTAAATATCATCACCATATAATAAAAAAAATTACATTAAAAATTTTTTTTATACATAAGGGCAATGAAAAATTTGGGATCTTCCAGCTTAAAATCAACTCATTAAGAGATTCAATATAAGTTATAATAAATCTTTGGGATAAACAACTGTATATATAATTATTATAAACTTTCACTGAACTTTGTTCACATTTATAAAGATAGCATTTATTAAAATGCTATCTTTATCGATTTTTTCAAGCATATTTTGAAGGACTGGCAATTCAAATGTTGTAAATTTTCTTATTTTTGATGAAAATTCATTTTGATACTTTCAAATTAATTATCAACTAAATGATTGATTTAGTTGAAAATTGATTTGTTACAAATAGTGCTACTGGTAGTGAAATTGAGAGGGAAAAATAATTCAATAAAAAGTTATATTTTAGTGCACTGACAGATTTTACTTAACAAAGGCTTTAACTTTCAACTTAATTAAAGCAATAAATAATTTTAAGAAATTTATATTAAATTATGCTAAAAAACACTTAAAATAACTGTCAAGTAAAATTAAATCCCCCAAATAATTACATTTTTACTATTATTAAAAATTGAAAAGTTTACTGAATGTCCAAATGTAATTTTATAAACAATTCTTAAAACATATGGTTATATAATATCAAAATTATTGTTTGTGAAACTGTTTCCTTTTAATATTGTACAAAAAAATTGGTATTTGAAAATTTCTTAAAATATTATACAGTACTCCATATTAAATAAAACAAAACTGCACATAATTTTCTCTTTTACATTTAACATTTTAAATGAAATATGGCAAATTCTTTCCTTTATGCATTCCAAAATGTATTTTAAAATGGGTACAAAATAAAAAAAATCATTCAATTAAAGGTCACAAAACAAACGAAAATAATTTTGCAATTCTTTAATAAAAATAGAACAATAAAATCTTTATTTCCTATTTAAAAAACAGAAGCTATGGGTACTGGTATATGAGCACAACACTGATTGTCCAAAAACATCTGCATTTTTATTCTGTTAGTACTAACAATCATTGCTACAATATGGGATTTTGTATGAGGCACTATTAATAAAATTATACCAGTTTTTAATGGTATTTTCTATGCTCTATAAATGTTTCATACATTTCATTTGCCATATTTGAATTGAAATTTGAAGACTCCATAAATACTTTTTTCATTTGTAAATGGAAACTGAATATGGTTATTATGCATTTGTAAAATGACATTATTACAGACAAGATAAACTAATTTATGCCACTATTAGAGGAAACATCTTCACATCTTTTTTTAATAAAAAAACTACAATTGTCACAAAACTTACACCCAAACCAGCTCTGAAAAGAATTTTAAGAAATATTACACAATAATTTGAATTTTTTGTAACAAATAACTGTTTCTGAAGTTTCCCTTTTACTTATATTAATTGAGTAACAACTTAAAAGAGAGAGAGAGAATTCAATTTTTGCTGACTTCATTTCTTTCAATAAGATCCTTCTTTAATTAACTCTCAAAGGTTCTTCTAATGAAAAATATATATATATATATATATATTTACACTTTCACAATCTTTAAAAATAATATGTATAACATAAAAGAAAAAATATTTATTATCCAAATTATCTTTTTAATATTTACATATAATGAAAATGTAATTAATACTAAAATTGAAGATCTTATGATAATATGAAGATTAATTTTAATAAATAAAACATAAGAAACATTAAAAAGTTTAAAAATTCATATAGTCTTATGTAAGTAAAAAAGCTATTAACTTGATTTTTATACTTTTGTATCAGTTCATCTGTGTTTTAGAAGTAGCTGCATTTGCGCTCTCTAAATACTATGAAGTTTTTTCAGTTCCATTTTTAGTTTTAGTTTGAATAGGAAATAATTTTTAGTTGCGATTTCGAAACTGTTTTGTTTTCGTTTTCATTTTAGTTTCGTTTTCAAACTATTTCTTACTTTAGATTGGTTACTTATATATATATATATATATATATATATATATATATATATAATATGAATTTAAAAAGGAATTCTACAACATTTCAACTCTGCATAATATAACCTTACACGTTTGTTACATACTAGTACTAATGTTATACACCAATTCTTTGTCTAGGATATACAAAACAAATCCATAAACTCATTTCAATCAAAGTTACAAACACTATTTACAGGACAGGATTACACTGTTCTATAAAATTTCAATACAGTTTCTCAAAACAGATGGCACTGATTTTTAGCAGATGGATTTGAATTTCATTTAAAATAAAATTGATAAAGATGCTCATATAAAAACATTATAAAAAATTAAAAATTATTTACACATTAGGGGTTTAATCCTTGCTTGCATCATTCACTAAGGATCATGTTGCAAATTTTTTCCTCTTTGTCAATCCTATGTGATTTCAGCTTGCTTGCCATTCATTTCTCCTAGTAATAAGAAATTAAAAATACATTCATTATTAAACAGTGAAGTTAATTTACCTGAGTTGCTAATATTAATTTTACATTAATTACTAAAACATAATTTTTAAAATTAGAATTTTCTGGTAATAGATATATGTAAATATTAAATATAAAAAATATATGATTCTAAGATATTTATAAAGATGTATTTACTTCTTTTTCCTTATTTTAATAAGGTGCATTTCATCAAAATTGGTTAAAATAATGTTAATAGCATTGAAATAATTGCTGGAGACAGCAAATGTTTATGATTAGTTTAGTCATCAATAAACTTCAAAAATATATTATTATTTTTATCATATTTGAAATATAATTATAAAAATATTTCGAATTTTCTTCTGATTGGTCAGACACACTTTAATGTGAAAAAATTATTTCAAAATGAAAACCGGTGATGCTTCTGTAATTTAGAAGCCTCACTCCAAATATATATCTCCTTAAAAATAATTCTTTCATTTGCCCCAATTTCACATTTTCGACAGTTTGCATTCATAATTGAAATTGCTTAGCTTAAATTCATTTAAAAATTCAAAACATGAGTTATTACCAAAATCAATTAACATACTGGGCATATATATATATATACTACCTAGAAAATATATTTGTGTAGGGCAGCAAAAAGCAAAGCAACTGTTTCAATATATTTCAAACTTAGAATTTATGCAACATTTTGCACATTCTCTTTTCCATTTCATTATTAATATTTTGAAAAGATACTAAATATTTTTAAGTGAAAAATACTATCAAAATACTTCATTTTTTAAAAAGTTAAGTTATAAAGGATATTAGAAAGGCATTTAAAAACATACTTTCAAGAACACCTTGAATCCAGGGAAATAATAGTTGCTAGTTTTTCAACCAAAGCTTTTAAAAATTATTGATTGAAATACTGAAAAAGGGAAATAAACAAGATTACACACAGATTCAAAAATACAAATTAGTAGGAAAGCATTATAAATACCAGGTTTAAATATTTAATACTTTTGCACTTTAGTTCTTACATATAGGTTGCTACCTTTTTGAAGGCAAATACTAAAATAACTCAAACAAAACAAATGTATTGAAAGTAATTTCCTACATTATAAACAATTATATTGAATTATCTTAAAATGAAATATATATATCATTTGGAATATTTTATAACAAATCAGATTGCAGATTTTATTTAAAAACTTAACATTTCACTGTGATAAAAAAAATGTAAAATGTTTTCTTAATTTCAACTTATTTTGTAGGTGAAAATTGGTATTCTGCAAAATGCGGACAAAATGAAATTTCAAATTAATGATGAAAAATATGAAAATTTATTTAAAAAAAATCAGAAATTCAAGAAATTTCTGGAAATATTGTCACATGCAAAATTTATTCTGTAGTCAAATCATATACCATATAAATAAATTTTAGAAATGAGAATCAAAACCTATGCATTTCAGACACTTGATAAATTTCAAAACAATATTGAATTACAAAAATAATGATACAAAATAATACATTGCAAAAATTTTGATACATTATTACAAAAATAATGATACATTGGAATAAAATATTATTGATATTTAAGGAATTCTATAAAATTCTACCTTTACGAACCAAAGTTATTTCGAATAATAATATTCCATTACGTTCATTAGGAAAAAAAACTATGGAAACAATTTTTTTTTTCTTTTAAGAAACTCTTTGCTTTTTTAATTTTAGGTACAACAGAATTGATAATAAGAGAAAAAAAAAATACTATGACGTTTAAATAAACACAATCAAAAACTTCTTTTAAAATACCGCGAAGACGTTGAATAGTATTTTTTCTTTTTACTGGTTTATGTTAAAATATCCAGGCTTTGCCAGTGAAACCCCGAAAAAAATTAAACAGTTTAAAATAAATTGATGGTTTAGTAAAAATGAAAATTTATAACAGCCAAACAGATTTTTTTTTTTGGATGATGAAATAACACATATCCAGCTGTATTGAAAAACACCAATAATCAATGATGTTCAGAGTTTATATCTGTCCTTGTCAAATAAGATCTTGTCCTCTGATCTTATTTGATTATTAGTAGAGAAATTCTCTACTAATAAGATCTTGTCCTCTGATCTTATTAGTACAGAAAGTGATTGTTAGAATCCACTTCCCCAAATCGGTGGCATATTAGTCCATACATTTCAGATCCAAACTAATTTTGAAAGGATACCTTGATGGGTAAGGATCTGTACGTAAACATATAAGGTGGATATCTTTCCTTCGGGATAGCTGTAGTTTCACGTTATTTTGGGAAAATTAATGAAGGAATGGAAATATTTTGAACATTCTAATTGAGGACGAGGCGACCTTCTTGCTCTCAGATAACAAATTTCTGGAGATCCCCCGTAGAGATATTGGGATATATATTTGAGTTTCAGAAGTGCGTAACTTTTGCTGCTTCGTTTGCTTGTTTGTTAATAGAAATTCTTATATATTCTGATACCAAACAGTTTTATAGCCTTGCATCTAAGAAAGACCCAGGATTTTAGCAGGTCCTATCCATGCTATTGAGGAATTCAAGTGATTTTAGGACTGAGCCCAAGTAGCATGGAATATTTAATAATATTGAAAGATTTGGTAAAACAATTTTCTATAATATATATTTCCCGATATTCACCAAATTAGTTCCCAATGCTATAAATATTCTTAAAATTTATTATAATTACCATTTCGTGGAAGAAAAAAAAATTATATTTCATTTTCTATGTGGTCGTTTCTTCATTCTTCCAGAGTCTATCTCAGAACCATTTATAATTCGCCAGCGAACTGAGACAACGAGGGCCAAAGATCGATCGATCGGGCTATTGTGAATTTTTATATTATCGACTTTAAAGTTCCGAGTTAAGAGTGTGATTTGAAATAAAAAAGGAAGTGATTCCGCCTATAACTACAATTTCATATTAGAATCGATTATGGAATATGGGGGAAATAAAAAAAAATTAAACTATTTTCCTAGCTTATTTACCGTTTTTTAGTCTATGAAAACAAAAGTTTAATGTTCAGAAAAGGATAAGATAAGGTTTTCTGTAAAACAATGCTTGATCTCCAAAGTTCTTGATAGTTTGTTTAAGCATAATAATTTTATCAATTTCTATTTATATTATAAGTAAGATGAAGAATATTTCAAAATTTTTTTAATACTTAATTAATTATTTTTATTTTACGTCTTTTAATTTCTTTTATTTTTTATCATTAATTTATTCAATAAATAAATAAATAAATCCAAATAAAATATATAATGTATCCATACTGTCTGATCAATTCAAATGAAACTCATAAAATGAATAATAAACTGTTATATAATATTAGAATATTTTACAGTAGTATTAATATAACGTTGATCAATTTATATAAATGTAGAATTTAGAAAATAGTTTTCCCAATATTGTTTAAAGTTATTCAAAACATAATTCTCAATTTTCTTTGACAGTACTGTATAATATTATACAATGTTCATCCTTTAATAAAAAATTATTCTAGTTAATATTTTGGAATAAAATTTAACATTAAATGAATTATTAAACAATAATTATAATTTTTGTATCAGAATATTAGTGTATCATTGTTTCGAAAAATTTCAGTTCCTTTCAAATATTGTTACATACTTTATAATATTATTTATATGGTACTCGATATAACTCAGTATCCACAAAATTGTTCAATATTCCCAAATACTGAATAATAATTTGGTGCTACTGGAAAAGTCGAGCTTGAATTGTTGACCCTTTCCCCCGCAGTGAAAATTTATTTGATGCAGTTACAATAAGCTATTTAGTTTATTTACTTGAAAGTGTCAAGACATAAAGAGAGTCATTGATTTGCTGTAATATTGCATGCACTGTTTCTCTGTCTCTATATGGCATCTATGTTGACCCTTAAATGGTCTGCTTCCTCCTCAGGTACCAAAGAATTATACCAATCTTGTTTTTCGTGCATGTGGGACAGCAGAATTCGTGAGAAGCATTAGGTGCAGTAGAATTTGTCGTCAAGATCTGATCTGAAAATTTCATTTCCAAATAATCTACATAAGCCACTTGTAGACAGAACGAAAATTTTATTTCCACCTCAAAATATAAAACTGGGTTTCTCTAAGTAATTTGTTAAAGCTTTATCAATTAAAATAAAACTGTTCCAAATCTCGTTTCGACATTTCCTAATCTGTCATTTAAAAAAAATAACGACCTATATTTTTGATGATCCACCACTTCGGCAGCTCGTTGAAGATGAACATTTATCGGTATAATGACAGAACTTGAATGACTGGTTATCCTTTAAATAATTTCTTGGAAATACACGAGTATATAATTACTTTGAAATTGGCCAGCAACTCTCGGGGAGTTACAAAATGCTTGGTTGCATCTGAGCATGAAGTCACATTTTTTTTCTTAATAACATCCTAATTCCTAATTCCCCTATAATTTAAAGGTCATGGAAGCATGGTATCAAGGTATATATGATGGCTGACTATTGTTGAAGTATAAAGCGAGAATGTTTACAGATTAACCGTTTAAATTTCTCCGCTCTTCGAAATGCAGTTCTTTTAAAATCCAAAACGGCGAAAGTAAAGATGATAAAAAAATAAATATTTCCTTTACTCTTCTTGCAATTGAGTGTTTTATTGCGTTTTGGGGGATTCTTTACTGCAATGTTTATAGCATTCTGACTATTTTTGATTAAGGAGGGGTTTATAATTTCTAGAAGTTTCATTTTTTACCTCGATATATGATTATAGCGTTAATTAACGAAAGACATAAAGTAAGTATTACAAAGTCACTTTTTGCTTAGTTGATATTCTTTGCTTTTGATATGAAGAAATGATATTAACACATATAGTCTATCGATAAATTGATTTTTCTGCTCAACATAAAATGAGCTACAGAGGTTTAAACATGAAGCAATACCACGTTCTACTTTTGTTGTTACTTACGGCACTTTACAAGCCCGACGACTATCTGTCAGCGATTTAAGCCAAGTAGCCAGGAACTTCTGAGGCTAAAGACCCCTGAACGCCCGAGGGCAGAAGTCTGATTTCTAGCTCATATGACGATAACACACATATTTGCTTGCACAACAGCTTTTTACAGAGGGGCTCTTTCGCACACAACACACAGATAGAACACAGCTAAAGAACAACCATGTCTGAACCAGGAATCGAACCCAAAAAAAACCGAGATCAAGGAGAAAATGCGCTACCCCTAGGCCAGTTTGCTGGCTGTACTACGTTTAGCCATTGTGATGTGTTGCATGATTGACCAGTTCAAAGGTACAGCACTTTATATTTATAGTAAAATGGAATATTGGATTCAAAAAAGAATTTCTCAAATTATGCGATAATTTGTGCATGCCATCTCTACTGAATTTTTGGGCGTATAGTTTACTGCAAGAGATTTTCATTCGAATCTGAAAAAATATATTGTAGTAATGAGTAAGTGTACACATTTGGGAATCCGAAGTAAATTGTCCTGATATCTTTGCGAATTACATATTTATTATTTGAAGGAATAATGAATTAAAATATTACTGAGTTTTAAGAATATTTTAGTCTGTAATTTAATATATGGAATTTTACATCTTAATACTAAGTAGTTTAATCATTAGATTTTTAGAAAAAAGTCAGTTTGGGGAAACTTGAACCTACTTAAAACTTTCAAAAAGCAAGAATTTATATTAGTAGACACCCTTTAGTATTTTAAGCTACTGCTTCTACAATGCGTTTAATTCATAACGCATATGGCAATGAAAAACATCAGCAAGAATGGTTTCCCGACACTTTTTATATACACTAAAATATGGGAACTATTCCCCTTACTTCTGTATAAAAAATTTTGAATTTAAGCAACTGTCACTAGTACAAATGTTTTATTTTATGAATCTGAAACACGAGTGTTTTATACTTCATAGTAGAGTGAAGGAAAACGAAAAAGTGTTTCAGTAATTTTTTGTTTCCGTGATCGAAACTTAAATTTGCCACGACTTTATTAGGAGAGCATGCCGTATTTCTTTTATTAGCTTTTGAGTTATCTCGTTTATGCATGCGAATAGACCGATAGACAATAAACCCGATAAATATCAAATTTATTGTCTACTGAAAATGATGGGATCAAAAATGGATGCAAATCTATACTTTAGATATCACAATTATCTACTGAATCTATGTATTACGTAAAACCATACACCGAATCTATGTACTATGTAAAACTATGTGCTGAATCTATGTTCTGCATAAAACTATGCACTATTTTAAACTATGTACCGAATCTATGTACTATGTAAAACTATGTACCGAATTTATGTTCTGTATAAAACTATGCACTATGTAAAACTATGTACCGAATCTATGTACTATGTAAAACAAAGTACATAATCTATGTACTATGTAAAACAAAGTACAGAATCTATGTACTATGTAAAACTATGCACGAATCTATGTACTATGTAAAACTATGTGCTGGATCTATGTTCTGTATAAAACTATGCACTATATAAAAGTATGTACCGAATCTATGTACTATGTAAAACTTTGTACAGAATCTATGTACTATGTAAAAATATGAGCCGGAGCTATGCACTATATGAAACTATATATTGAATCTATGTGCTATGTAAAACAATGTATCCAAAACTATTCACTTATTTGTGTTCTGTAAATATCATTTTCAGTTGCTTTCTAACAGACAGAAAAAATTCCTATGAATGGGTCTCATTCAACATTTAAAAGGAAATCTTCAAATTTGTTATATCAAATTTCATTCATTTAACTGTTAGCATTTTAAAGCTATCGTGTTCATAGACAGAATTTTAAAAATGTTATTTTTATATTCAGGAAGATCTGAAACTTAGTGACTCGTCAGAATCTAGAGCTCGAACTCTGACGAACATGGAACTCTTTCTTTGTATACGAGAAATTAAAAAGATAATTTTTTCTTAAATTAACAATAAAAGTGCAAAGAAAGAGTCACTAAGAGTCTTATGTTTATCATGTCATTGGTAGGGGGAGGGGAGAAACCCCAGCTGTTTGATGTACCCCCCCCCCCAAATTATCATACAGGAATAACTGTATTCCTTCAGAGTTTCACACCAGAAATAAATTGTGGGATGAGTTATCGTTTCGATGTCTTTTCTAATTCTGTAAGGGCTCACATTGAACACTTATAACTTTGTTGAATTTCAACTTTCAATTGTTCTTGTTTTTCTTCGACGACCACTTTACTTTGTTTTGATTTCTTTCAACAGATCAGTAAAGTTGGGATATTCATTTATAAACACCCTGCATTTTAAAAAGAACGTGTTTATTATAAAGAACACATTATGCATTGTTCTCTTATTGTTTAAAAATATTAAAAATTATTTTTCCATGCATATATATCCTCCAGGTCAAAGGTACAACATTATATTATATCATTAACCACTACGTCTGTAACCACTGAGTTTCTTAAAAATAATAATTAAAAATATTTAAATTGAAATTTTTAACAATTCATAATAACGGCGCAATTAACCTCAAAATCGAAATTTCAAAATTTAATGTAGAAAAGTATTTATTTAATGTTTTGTGTTATTTTGAAAGAATTTTAAAAAGTAATGACTGAAGATAATAACTGTACAAAAGTTCTAATAACTGTAGAAAACAAAATGAATGCCCCGTTCAAGAGAACAAGCAATTACCATTCTTAAAAAATGTTTTGCATATCTTGCATCTACTACCCTCTATCGATGATGAGACGTATTTCCCACCGGAAGGGTTGCATCTTAGCCGGTGATGGCCCTTAGAAATCAATTTTAGTTTCCACAAATACTGTTGCGGCGGTCCTGTTATTCAGATTTTATTCGTGTACCTCAGTTCGGGTCGGAGCAGTCAATGTGTGATATCTTGCATCAAACGTAAATTACTAAATTTTGAAATTTTTTTCAAATTTAGTCTGTTTCTTCCAAATTTGTTTAAATCGAACTAATATTTCTCCATCCGACTTTCTAAATTGGTAATTTCTTTTATGAAAAATTTGAAATGATTATTCAAACAATTATCTTCAATTTAAAGCAAAAATAACCATAATGTTTTCATTCATTGATTTTTATATAATTTAAATTCTTTAATGAATTCTAAGGTGGTCTTCGTTGTTTCACGGAGAAACTTAACTTTTTCACTGATTTGAAAAAGAGAAAAGATTTTTCTTTAATGATCCGCCGACAGAAGTTTTACCTCGTCACTGATTTGGCAACGAACCAAACACATGACAAATTTTCCAGTTAATTGTTTGGATTTTTTGTTGTCAATAGTTCAACAGGAGCAAATTAAATAGTATTTTTCTTTGTTTGCGCCTGTTGAACTGTAGGCAAATGCGTAAAATCGGTATTGCATTTTTTTCTCTCGTTTTAATGGCTTTATTTTATTGGGTTGTTCGGAAAGTAATTTCGTTTTTTCCCGACAGAGGATTTAATTGTATTTTTTTTGCACCCAACTTGACATTTAAGCCGTATAATTTTTATATGCTTTGGGAGCTCATATAGCAAGGCTTGTGTGTGAAAAATTCCAATTAATTCTACACAGTAGTTTTTGTTTGGTGACCTTTTAAATATGGAGAGCGATAAGCAGCATTTTCGACATATCTTACTGTTTTACTACAGAAAGGGTAAAAATGCTGTTCAAGCCAGAAAGAAATGGACGGATGTGTATGGAGAAGGTGTGTTGACAGTACGCCAGTGCCAGAACTGGTTCGCTCAATTTTTTAGACGGTAAAACCTTCACCTCAAATGAGGAGGTCAAAAACCACCTCGATCCGTTTTTTGGCAGCAAAGACCAAACATTTTATGAGCGTGGAATGAGGCTACTACCAGAAAGATGTAAAAGGTGTTGGACCAGAACGGCCAATATATAATTTAATAAAGTATTTGTTTATTATACAAAAACTGTCTTTCATTTCCACAAAAAAAAAAAAAAAAAAAAAAAAAAAACACGAAATTACTTTCCGAACAACCCAATATGTTATCATAGTTTTGGTTTCGCTAAAATTCGTCATGTCATGGTTAGTTTTGCTAGTGAAATAATATTCAGTAAAGACAGAATTGTGTATATTATGCATACAGGTTTTTCATAGGATGAAAGGACATTTTTTTCCCCAGACTTAACATACATTTTTATTCACAATTCCGTTCACCAGCATTTCAACAATTCCTGCGGTTTAATGCCTTCCAGGAGGCGTCCTTTGAAACTACTCGGGCCATGACATTCTGCATGCAGATACTTTTTGCTGTTGTCCTCCATCGTCAGCCATGCTATTCGGCAGTCGCAGGATAGTTGGGTAGCTATAGGGGAAGAAAAAATGCAGCTTTAGAAAAGACCTATATGTAGAATGTTATTAGGAAAACTTCATCATAGAATCAGTAAGGGTTACATGCTTTCACACTTTAACTGTATTACCACTGCAATGTTGCCTTTTATGACCATTTCCAGGTGAAACTTTAATTATAACCACCCTATATTTGATTTTCATAGTACTGAACTTCGGTTTCAGAATTTATGGTTTAAAACAATTTAGGAAAGGCTCATTTTAAAATGGCATGTAATAATCCACAATTATATTTTAAATATTGATGATGAAAAAGTGATTAAGGATTTTAAATATGAATTAAACTTTTTAATCCACCTTTTTTCCCCCCAATAGTAATGAGAAAATTAATCAAAAACTGATATTTGTAAATGCTGCATTATCTTGGTGGAAGGGAAAGTAAAATTTTTGTAGCTACTTAATCTATTTATCATGCTAACCGTAAAAAGTATTCTTGTTCGGTAGTATTTATAATACCATAGCTTTAAAATACAATGCTGCATCGTGTATAGTCTTTCACTTGGAAAAGAAATTGTTAGGAAATGCAAATAATGACATGAGTTTTTCGAATTAAAATAATTTAATCCATGAGCAAGTTTTAATTTTTTTTTTAAATCACAAATTTAAATGCATATAGGAAAATGATAATGTAACTCAAAATTCAATCTCCTTAGAGACGAACTGCAGATACACACACACACACATAACAACAACAACAACAAAATCACATGGTTCATTAGATTTCGTTGTGTTGAATAACTCGGTGAACTCTAAAACTAAATTTAATAGAAATGATCCGCCTTTTATAGTCTGACAAGGTGAAGAATAAAATTTTCAGCAAATTTCCTTGTTTCTCGAAAACTAATCTTTGCCGAGTCTCGATACTCCGCATTTTCCAAACACATATTTCACGCTAAATTCAATCACCTGGTCTTCTAAACCAACTACTACATTATTACTTTTTCGTACATGTAGTACAGTAAAAGTATTGTAATCGTCAAAAAATTTTAACTCCAGATTTTGACGAATCTCCAAGCTTTCAAACTTCCTGAGTTCGCAAAACACATTTTTGGAAAATGTTTTGTATGTCTGGGACAAGCATAACACATAAACGCTTTCAGCTAGAAAATTGAAAGTTGGTATATTGTCTTCTCATCAAATTTGTAGATTTCTTTCAAATTTTGGGCAAAATCCGTTCAGAGGAAATCTAAAATTTATCTATCTGGCTATTCGAATACAAATTGACACGATGAATACAAAACAAACAGAGCTAGATAGAGGAAATTTGTACATAGATTTAAAATGCAATGTGTAAACGCCTGTCAAATTTTGAGACAATTCAGCTAGGAATATATATTAAAGCGATAGCTTAAAAACTCAGTAATTTAATTGTATCAAAGTTGGTATAGGATTTTTTGACTGTAAGTATAATTTTGTATTAAATTTTTATTTTATTCGGTTGGGAAAAAAGTTGTTTGAAACACAACTTCTATTCTCTGATGCAATTAATCCCCTGCCAAAGATTAATAAACAAAACATTTGCAAAGGATTACACGATAGATACAATAAAAATGCTTATTTCATGCTAAAAGTTAATGTATCGTAACTATTGCACAACAATGCCATGCAAGGCATTTTCTGGGATAACGCTTTTATTAAAAAGTATACGAAGATATTTTGGGTGATCATTCCCGCTGGTATTATATTATAATATCACAACGCATATACACTCCTACTTTCAAAATACATAACCATAATACACTCACCGTAAAAAAGAAAAAGTCGCAGACTTTTCCAGACAGGTCTGAAGACTCTTTCGTTAATTGTCACGAGGGGATTTCCAGTCAGATAGAGAGACTTCAAGACTGGCATGTTGGTGAATAGGTCCTCGGGTAAGTCCTGTAAATGATTGTAGCTGGAAAAGAAATCATCAATATAAAAGGAGTATGTACGTGTTCTGCAATGTCTTCACAAATCTAGCATACTTACAGAGCATGCCATCTATTGCACATGTAGTTAAAAGTGATGATTCGATATACTTCGGAACTTGAATTGAGAAATTTAATGTAGAAAAAAAATTATTTATCATTTTGTGTTGTTTTGAATGAAGTTTTGTGCGATTTTGCTCATGTTATCGTTTCTAATGATTGCAGAAAGAAAATAAGTACACCATTGAAGAAAATAAACAATTACCATTCTAAAGAAATTTGATTTGAACTTTCAGAATTTTTTAAATGATAATCCATTCCCTCCCACCCCATTTTTTTTTTTTTTGTGAAGACATTATTTGAAAATTTCTCTCTAATTTAAAACAGGAATGCTCATAATTTATTCGTTGAATGATTTTTATTCATTGTTTTTCAATTGCACCAATTCTATTCTATTGATTTTTCGATGGTTTTCGTATGAATTAAAAAAAATTTTCTTTGTCAATTTATCCAAAGAAACAAATTTGGAAATAAGAATCACAAATTATTTTTATATAATATAAAGTTTAACTCCCTTGATTCTTTATTTTTTTTAATGCTATTTCATTTTCAATTACTTGTTTCGTTCTTTATTTTTAAAATAAACTAGATGATAGATAACATTGTCGCGAAGACAAAAATGCAAAATCAATATTCTTTTTTTATTTTGCTTTCATGTCGTTATTTTATGTCATTGTTATTTTTTATTTCACTGAAATTCATTATGTTGCGAGTAATGCCATGTGAGTTCCTTTAATGCTATGATAAAACTTACATGAAAATTCTATAAATTTGTTGTTGTGTTGGGACTTGTGGCACTTTACAAGCCCGCTGACAGATCCTCCGGTGATTTAAGCCGAGTGAACGTCTCTTGTTTTTTCAGTAACGCCAACTAGGATCAAGAGTTCGGCTTATGTTTTCATTCGCTTGAACAGCCCCTTTTTACAGGGGGCATATTCACACACTTCACAGATAGAACACATTAGAAGAACAATTTTGCCCGAACCGGGACTCGAAAACGGGACCCCAGATCAAGGGGAAGGTAAGCCACCAAGCCGGCATTCTACAAATTTTGTTCTATTTATTATTTTCTACCATAAAAATAATCAAAAAGGAGGTCAAAGAACCTATTTCGAGATTTTGATGAATTTTCTCTTTTTATAAGCCTCTAAATTGTGATTACTCAGTTGAATACTTCTCCACTGTCTCAGATCTTTTCCTTTAAATCTGTTCCTTGCCTTTGATTTAAATTCCGAATAAATGAATCCTGAAACCTCCAATGAAAAAAGTTGGAGTCAAATTATGACAAAAGTGCTCTTTCAAACACTTTTACTTATTAAAAGA
>JAPMOR010098795.1:0-10203 GCA_026543865.1 Argiope aurantia
CAACGTGATATATTCTCAAGATTATATCGATTTTTCCATAACATATGTAAAATGTTTTAGCTTATTTTGGATAGAAATTATCATTATATAATTATATAGTCGGGACAAAATTATAATAAGAGAAATTAAGATTTATCTGACTTTTATTCTAAAAGAATTAATAACTTGCTTTTTCTGAAAACATTAAGAAAATTATTCTTATAAAGTTAATATTTTTAAATTTAAAGTACATTAGAAATGTATAGGCACATTTTATTAAATGACATTAAAAATTGAAGGAATTTTTTTGTAGTCATTAATTATTAACTTTCTAAAATTTAAAAGAATACACTAAATTTTGGTTATCAGACTTTTGCTATCTGCCACTCTGAAGATGAACATTTTACAAAACAGTTTTTGCAAAACTTTGCTATCAGTATCTCAAGAAAAAACTTAGATAATCAATCTCATTTCTGCGTCTATATTTCCTTCTATGCAAAGTTTACAAAGAAAAAGTATTGCAACCGTCAAAAAATTAGAACTTGAGAGTTTGATGAATCCTAACTTTCTAGAGTCCGAAAAACACATTCTTGGAATTAGTTTGGTTGTTTGGTTTGGTTTGGTTATATTAACGTCCCGTTTTGAAGCAACACTGGGGCTATTTTGGGACGGACCTCGTAATTTTGAACCACGGTCAGATGACGAGGACGACACCTGAGCTGGCACCCCCCTCTAAACACCACACCACACCAGCGGGAGGACGTTTGGTCATGACGGATTTAACGTGCAACTGACCCCCTTACACGACGGTTCTTCGGTGGAATCGGGTCTCGAACCTGAAACCCTCCGGTTCCGAAGCCGAGACCTTACCACCAGGCCACCGCGGCCCATTCTTGGAATTAGATCTGCTTCTAAATCCGAGAACTCAAAAACTATACGAGTTATATGCTTAAAATTAGGTATGTGGCCTCTTCTCCAAACTTGAAGATTTCTATCAAGTTTTTGCACGAAACCCTCCATTTCAAATCTGCCTGTATGTGTATTTATGACACGGTAATTAAAAACAATAAATAGCTAGAAGAATACAATTTAGTACAAAGTTTTACATTTAGAATTCTAAATTTGCGTTCAATTTCGCATCAAATCGTCTATGAAATGACCGTTTATTGTTCTATCAAATTGTGTGCATTCGCACGCAACTTTAAAACGCAGAGTGGGAAAAATTAAATTAAATAAAGGGTCTTTCTACTAGACCTTCATGCTGTTTTTAGATTTCTATCCTAGTCTGTTGCAAAGAAGGTTTCCAAAATGCACATTTGTTTTTTCTAAAAAAAAATATTTACGGGTAAAGAAATTGGAATTATTTTACGGATTCCATATTGAATCATTATTTATGAAAATTGAAAGGGACTTACTCATATTTCCTTTTAATTCCGACTGTTCTGGTGTCCGATTTCGAAACTATAAAAATCTAAGTATTGTTCATTCTTAAATTCCAAAACTCATCGCTCTTTTGCGCATACATCAAGAGGCGTCTATTTCCTTGAAAAATCCGTGAGAGGAAAGATAAAAGGAGGAGATGTTTACATTTAACAATAGGGTGAACTCGGTTTATTCTCGGAATTACGAGGCGTAACAATTACTCAACTTTCTGGGCACCACTTCTTAGGGATGTACAAGCGTCGGAAAGTGCCAGCTTCGGAAGGTTGAAATGAAAAGTATTCGTAAAGATCGTAGACTTGCCCAATGTCCATAATTTTAATGCCTGAGGATACTTTTCTTGATAAATATAAGAGAAGGTCTTGGGAAGACCCCTTCAAATAATGTGTAATTTATTCTATTTGTCTCGATCAATATCTCATTAGTCATTACTTAAAATATTCATAGTTACCTCATAACTATATTTTGTTTTCAGAACTAGAGACCAGTTTTTTTTCTTTATATAAAAAAGACCGAAATATGTATGCACTTCTCCTTATATGAACTGTGTTAGATGCCAAATACAGTTACAATCTAGCTGTACAAATTTTTTTTTTCAGTTTCGGATTTTTTTATGAGTTTTTACCCTTCTTTCATGATATTTGAACATTTAATACATCGATATTTTTTTCAAATTTTCCGATTGAAACAGTCAGAAACTGTGTATCAAAATAAATTTCATTTGAACTTACCCATGAGAGTTAGGTGAAATTACAGTATTTAGACTCAAAAATGTCAAAAAGTAACTTTTTTGAAACTGGGGGGGGGGTGATAAACGGAAACTCCTGAATGTAGTATCAGATTCTTTTTCCAGTGATGTTGCTCAGATAAAATGCGGCACAAATATTTATCATAAAAAAGAAAATATTTCAAACCTATTCTTCGGTACTTCAATTGTAACACTGAGGAATAACTAATATTCAGGGAAAACCACACATTGGCTACTCCGACCCACAAGTAAGGCACTCAGAAAAATCTGAATGACAGGTTGTGTCCTAAAGTCCGGCTACGGTGCAACCAATCTCGTGGGAGGCAATCAGCCGTCAACGGTAGGGGGTAGCCTACCCCACACTATTTATGTACACACAGTCTCGAAAACCCACACTATTACCTAGAAAACAACACGAGAGGCCCACTTTAAAAACTAATGAAGAAATACCCTCGGCAATTGAAACCTTGGAAATCCTGAAGGAGCTAAGAGAAGTACTCAAAGAATTCCCCAGATTAATTGAAGCAGTAAAGCAATCCAAGAAAACCGACAGCAAAGAAGAGAAAATGATGATCATTCTGAATGCTCTGATCGGCTAAGTCACGCAAAAAGCTTCGATCTCTCCACTACAATAACCCAGCTCCCTGATTGGCCACTCCTGAAACATCAAGACTCCCCATTCGTCCGCTACCAATACTACATAAGGAGACGCTTCTTGCCACTCTTCCTTTTCTCCCTGCCTCTTGACCAGTACCGACGTTCCACTTCCTCTCCCAGTAGGCCCATAAGACCAGGGCATTTTATGACGCCAGGGCGTATACACCAGGATCTTGGAGATAGCTTTGCTCTGCAACGCGGGTGCTCCAGAAAGTTTTCCATCATCTGGCGAAAACCCACACTATTATGATTCTGGCTCCAGCCATGGAAGGAGACAGACGTTCGGAGAGCCCGTGCTCCAATACAGCAGAAATTTACTTCAAAACTCTACAGCGCATACATGAAAATCAAATCGGATTATATCATCATAACTCACCACCTGATAAAAACCCAACAAACTGGGCAGACAGATATCAAGAAACTACAGCAGAGGCACCCAACAATCTACTGTTTGAAAAATTTACAAATAGCTGCAACTCATCAACAGCACATTCCAATGGCAGAGTAACTCCAACCCCTTCCGTTGAAGAAACGCAACACGAGAAAACAGGTGAATTCAAACAAGTCACCCCAAAGAAATCAGCCAAAAAACAACGAATCCTAAAAGAATTCCAAATCTCAACTAAAAACCCCTATGCAGCCCTCAAAACGAATGAAATGGACACTTCAGATGTAATAACCAACAAACCAGCCACCATAAGCCTGATCCTAAAGAAAAATTACAACCTAATACTCCAAGAAATAACCAGGAAACACCCAAAAACAACCAGCAAATATTCTTTTGGATATATCATCATACAGCCCCCAACAGAAGAAGCTAAGACCGAAATTATCTAGTACCTAGATATCAAAAAACAAGAATATATACTGAATGAAGCCCCCGAAGAAAGACCACTCAAAGTTGTATTGAAAGGACTCCCTGAAACACAAACCCAGACGAAATTAAACAAGAGCTTCAAGAAATGAACTTTACAATAATCCGGATCAGTCAAATGAAAAATTACAAATCAAAACCGTCCTGCCGATGTTCCTCTTAGAAATTAAGAAAACCCCTGATCACTAAAAAATCTTCAACATCAAAGCTCTGAACTACCTAGCCATCCGATTCGAACCATATAGAAATAGAACCACAGTCACCATCTGCTACAACTGCTCCCGCTTCCAATATTCTACAAAAAACTGCCGAGCCCTACCCAGAGGCATCAAATGTGAAGGAAATCACAGAACTAACGAATGCCCCACCAAAGAAAAATTGAAAACCCCTCCTGCATCAACTGCAAATCCACAGGACACCTAGCCGCAAGGAAAGGATGCCCCGCCATCCCAAGATTGCAGAAAAGCCAAGACCCCCCCCCTCCAGAATTTCATATGCCTAAGCTGTAACACCCAGAAATCCATTTCAAGTCCAAAAAAATTCACAACCAGCACCCTCCCGATCAGCATCTACCCCAAACTTCAACAGCATTCACCCAAATCTACAAGACCTCAAAGAGTCATTGGCATGCCTACAAGAAATTAAAATACTCCTCCAAGAATTTCCTAATAGAAGCCATCCAACTTAGCAAAAAATCAAAAAATAGACAATAAAAACTGCTTATCCTCATCAACGCCCTGCTAGATAATCCATAATCACGCCCACCGACAGAAGCAAGCCCCCTCATTGGCCCGCCATTAAAATCCTCAACTACTACTTAAGCCGATGCTTCCTTCCTTCCAACTTCATTTCAAGACCTTCCTCACTCATGACCAAACAAAGTCGATAGGAATCGCAAGTCATAGTCGATCGGAGATGGCGCCCTCCTGACACCGGCGCTCCAAATGTTCTTCCTTGTGTCCTTGAAAACCCACATTATTTATGTACTCACTCAGGTGGCGGGAACCAGCAGCTATAGCGGGAGCTTCTCTTCCCATGTATGAAGTGCTCCCTCTTGGGAGATATTCAGGGTAAAGTGTAATTTAGTCCCCCTTAGCAGACTGCAACATAATGAAATTAAAAATGCTTCTGAATTACAAAGAGGAAAATCAGTTCTATTCTCAAGATTGAAATTCAGCACAGCTTTCTTTGAATACTTATATCGTCAGAGCTTACTAAATTGCCTAGGCAAAATACTTATTTACTAAAAGGTAGATACTACTCTCAAGAAACACATTTAACAGCAATTGTGTCACATTACTGAATATTTGGTCAGGATAATATTCACACCTTTTCCATCTTATTATCACTTAGCACGCAATATTACCCGTCTGAATTTTTCTAATTTTCAGAAGCTTCTAGTATGGTAGTTGGTTCTTACTTCCACCTTAATATTTTAAGGTTAATACGCTTTTAGTTCGAATTATTCCCTCTTTCATAAGAACTTCCTACGCGAGAAGCTATGCCATGATCGGTTATGGCCATTTGAATTCAATTTGAGTTTATTACTTATTTCTTTACAGCAATGCTCATGCAGATACTTAGTACTCATCGGTATTTAGGGGGTAGCTGTCGTACAATTTTCTGATTTTTCAAGGAAAAAAACTACTAATAACGAATATGCCGATTTTTTTTCTCAAATTTTGAACCGATATATAGTTTTATGTTTATACCAGATGAGAGAAATCCGTCATATTAAGATTAATAATTGAGAAAAATTCAGTATGTTTCTTTTTTCTATAAAAGTTGGAAAATTAAAATAGTACGTATTGTGTTTTAAGTGATGATATGGAGCTAAATTATTTCCTATGTTGATAAATAATCCTATACTAACCGTATGTTGATAAACAGAATTTTCAATCACATCACTGTAATATTTTAGCGCATAATAGAATAGGAAGTTAATTTTTCGAAACTTGACTTCTAAGAGTGCTCTCTCTATTTTTGTTTGCAACTATAATATTGTTACAAACCTGCAATTCGGCTTCCCAGCATAGTTTATTCCATCAATAGAAAGAAAGTTTTACAGTCATCTGAATGGGACAGAGTCCAGGTGGCGCGTCAAAGGTCCCGGAGCTTGGCGACCATTTGGCGACTTGGCGACGAATTTGGCGACTTTGTCGCCAAAATAGATAATACCCGAAACTTCGAGAATTTTCCCGATCCATCCAGTAGGAACCGAGATACGCCTCGAACGTTCCTGATTGGTTGAGAGGCTTCTAGCCCCGCCTCCTGAGACCTATAAAAGGGGCTGCGGCTGCCAGAGAGTGAAGTCCGAGCGGAGTACGAGGACGAAGCCAGTAGTCGGGACGACGGAGAAGTCCGAAGACGGAGTGGAGAAGGCGGAAACTACGGTGCGCAGCGACGGAGTCAAGCTCGTGCTGAACTGAGCTGTGCGCTACTGTCTGCAGTGGATTCTGGTTGTATGCTGCTGTGTGTGCTGTTGTATGCTACACGTCTCGGGTGAAGATAATCGTCTTGTGTGCTGTATATAGTTATCGTTTTTGTTCTGTCCTGTGTGTCTTCGTGTAAATAAACGTCGTTGTTTTTGTTTTACTTCTGCCTGCTGATTGAGCGTCCTTTACACCATATGACTCCCACTATCCAAACAAACCCCGGTAAAGAGAAAATTTCGTAACAATATGTTGCGTCTGGTTCTTCTTCACCGTCAGAAAGAGAATAATCATAAAGAAAATTATGTATGTATTTTGGATACCTTCCTTTTCACTGATTGTATCCGGATTCAGTAGTAAATATACAGTTCTAATAATTATATACCTAATCTCCTTAATCTAAATCTTTACATTTTTTTAATGATGTGTTCACATGGCCAATGAAAGATTTGCTATTAATATATTCCTAAACAGATTTCTCATTAATATATTTGACCCAAAATTAGAAACAAATCTGCAAATTAAAATTCATGCATTCATACAAAATTTCATGCATGTAGCTAGCTCTATTTTTATATTAACATATGACGGATTTAATTCCGAAAATGGATTTTTTGAATTCAAGAGAGATGCATCGAAATCTCATTGTCGAATTTTTTAACTATTACTATACTCTCTCTCGATATTCTTCCTAGATGAGCAAGCAAACAGAGGGAAGGGTCCCCCCAAAACTTTCTCGCACACTCTCAATGAAAGCATTATCCCAGAGAATGCTCTGTAGGGCATTGGCGTACAATAGTTAGGAAATAATAACCTTTTCAGGAATTTAGCATTTTTTCCTGAATCTAATGTAGAACCCTTGACAAAATGTTTGGCGATTAACCTATGGCGTACAGTTATTACTATCCGAAAATTGAATTTCTGTTTTAGACATATTTTTCTCAACAGACTGAAATAAAAATGTGACACAAAACTGCACTTGTAGTCATAAAATCCCATATGAAATATGATATATTTAAATCACTGTGTTTTTAAATTATTGAGTTTACAAGTTCTTGAGCCGGCGTCCTGGCAATAGCGTTTCTTCCCCGTGATCTGGGTGTCCTGGGTTCGAGTCCTGGTTCTTCTTCATCTGTTCTATCTGTGAGATATGTAAATGTGCCCCCTGTAAAAAGGAGTTGTGCAAGCGAATGTGATGCGTGAGTAGCTAAGACGTACTCTTGGCCCTAGTTGGCGCTACTAAAACAAGAGACGCTCCCTTGGCTTAAAATCACTGACTTCGTCAGCGAGTTTGTCCATGGCAAGTGCCATTATAAACAACAACAAGTTTTTGAAAGTACAGACCGACAGATATCAAATTCCTTGCTGGATTTTGACACCTGTCTACACTATAGATGTTAAATCTGTGTAATGAATTTTTTCCATATTTTCCTGCGTTTTATACTATTATGTTCATTTATATTCGAACAGCAAAGCAGACAGGCTCGCTCTACACAGTTTTTCCAAACTTTGCAAGAAATCTACAGATTTTGTATAAAGACAGCATCCCGAATTTCATCTGTCTAGCTCAAAGCGTTTTTAAGTGTTCTTTGTTACAGATCAATACAGACATAATGCCAAAAATGAGTTTTTCAACCCTGAAAAACGGCGTAAGTAAATTTGCTTTCCTCCGATATATTTCAAATAAGGCAATTTCAGAATACAGTTAGTCTTCCATGGAAAAATTAACTTTTTTCATTAAAATTTAAAGATTTTCTGCTCAGAAAGATTGTCATCTTCCGCTTCCAGGTATTACTATATCTCTTCTTTCAAATTAAACCTCCAAAAGACAATTTTTAGCAGCTTAAAAGAAGACAACCGCAGTAGCGTTCAATAGAGAATCAGGGGGAAACAGTGCAAAGACACGTGTAGAAATGAACAGCTTTTAAATATTTAGCTGAAAAGCAATGAAACAGATTCAGTTTCATTTCCTACACAGTGTGCATTCTTGATACCATGAACAAAGCAATTGTCTTTTGATAAGCGTTTTTGGTTACCTGGGCAGCGTCTGGCTACTTGCGACATACGGCTAGCTGGGAAAAATGTTGCTGGACAGAATGCCCACGACGACGTCAGTGGACGAAAGATTAGGATTCGGCTCGCTCTCTCAGGTAACAAATAATATCTTTTAACACGAATGCTTTCATAATTCTTCAATTTCATCCGTATCTTGATATTTTCCTACACATGTAAAGTAATTGAAAGGTATTAAAGATGAATCCCCCTTCTAAAAAATGTAATAATTTAAAATTTGTCCATTAACATACATTTCAGAATTATTATTCAGTATAATTTTTCATAGGATTTTACGGTGAAAGTTCATATTTACTTGTTGTTGTGTTGTGACTTATGGCATTTTACAAGACCACTGACAGTTATCTATTTTAAAATCTTCTTATAATGATAGAAAATATTTAATGCGGAAAAATAGTTTAAATTTATAAGCAAGAAGGATTAGTGACATTTTTTAACGTTGAAGCAACTCATTCACTACTTCACATTCTGGAATTGAAATTATTAGGTATGTCATAATTTGAAAATTTTATTAATTTGGAAGATGAATGTTATAATATTTTATGCCTTTCACATATATTTTTTCTACATAATATGAAGACTATCCATGTATAAGACTATTTCTGAAGCGTTAATCTTGATTTGGTACCTGAACTTCCTTTAAAAATGTCTTGGAATTCTGTTCCTTTGCCAGAATATTTTGATATCCCAGTTGCAAGCGAAAGCAATGTCTTGAATTTACATTTTTTATGAATTCCCGCCTTTCAAATCATTGCATTTCAACATATTTGAAAGTGTGAGAAAATTTTCAGCTTCAGCACTTTATCAATACTTAAATAATTAGTTTTATATTCCTCATGGCCAGTTTTTTTAAAATTTCATACAATTTTTGATTGTGGATATTTTTTATAGATTTTTGCATCGTGGAATTGCAGCGTTAACAAAAGTAAAATGTGATAAATCTGCAAAATATTATGGATAATTATATATTGAAAGTGTGAGCAAAATTTAAAGCTTCAGCACTTTACCAATAAGTGAATAATTAGTTTTATATTCCTCATGGCTTATATTTATTTATATTTCATACAATTTTGATCGTGAATATTTTTTGTAAATTTTTTGATCCCAAAACTGTAGATCGTCAAAAAGCAAAATGCATTATATCTTAAAAATATTACGACTAATCACATACTACCAGTAGTTGGACATATAAATCATATCCTAAAATGACATATTTGTAAAGAAGGAATAAATATCCCGGCTCATCAAACAGCTCAAAGATTTTGAGAAACGAATGCATTTTTAATATTTTTTCTCTCTTTACAGTTAAAGAGTATTCTTTGGCGACTGTGAAACTTTGTTATGTCGCAACAGTTTAGAATATATGCTTTGAAAGTATATATTCTAAACTGTTATATCTATATTAAATAACTATCACATTATTCAGACTGTTTGAATAGACTAATTTATGTTTTGTCCATTTCGTACATACGACTTATAGAAGCATAGTTTCCTAAGATAATAACTAAATTCTAAAACTCTTTTCTATAAATTTATTAAAAGAAATGCTTTTCGATATTAACTATATATTTAACAAGTTTCAGAATTCTCCGGTCACCTCAGAATATATGGCGCTAAAATAAGAGGGCGATGATTGGAAAATCATCAGTTTGAAGTTGTGAATATTTCGATACTTCAAGTTAATATTTTAGAGAATTTTGATGACATTTAGTTTATTAACTACTTAACTCTTATAGATCTATAACTTATAAGAATCAAGATCAACTTTGTTTGTTAAAAGCATTTGATTTTTAAAACAAAACTATTTAATTGGAATAAATTGTAAGATTTTCAGAGTAAATAGAATGAATGTTGTTTTAGAATATAAGAACTTTGTTTAAAAGTTGCAATGGTCTGCTACGCACTGAATCTACATGGCAGTAGAAAAATCAAAAATAGAGGTATTAATTATATTGATGCGAACGAAGAAATGTTTTTAATTATCTTGCTACATGATAGTA
>JAPMOR010098801.1:0-44826 GCA_026543865.1 Argiope aurantia
ACATCCTCCATTTGATTTAAGAATGAATGAATCTTGCCATTACCTCAAAAACAAACTAGCAAATAACGTATTGGGAAATAATAAGTTGATTAATGATTCTTAATTGCAAATAGAACTTTCAAGTATTCGATAAACAATTCAATAAGTAAATGTCAGCCCACATAAAAGCATTTTTATATGGGTTTTTTTTTTTTCTGAAATTTAAAATGTATCTCTATGAATGGTCGTGTAATAAATAAAAAATGTATATATAAGTTATTTTAATTCAGTTAAAATATGTTTTAATAATAAATACATCAGTACACACACAATCTGAATTTATTTTATTCATCATAAAGTTTTACAGAAAAAAAATTGTAATGAGTGCAATTATTGATGCCTAATCGTCTTTAGTGACCAGTTGGTTCACCTTAATAGTTAAATCTACTTATTTGATTATCTTAATTACGTTTTCTGTGTACCAGAACTTCTTTAAGGAAGCAAAGTCGCATGATGTTACAACCGAAAAACAAAAGCAAATTGTTCGTGTTGAATTTCAATGTGTCTTATGCGATGTTTGTGCTTCCTTTTCTTATTCCACTCGTAAACTACATTCTTAAAGTCATGAATTACAAGTGCCATGTAATAAAGTATTTACACCTTTTTGATTTTATGTCGGTATAATTATTAAAATAAATAGTGTATTTATAATACAAATTAATTTATTTGCTTCGTTGACGTAGTTTTATGCTATGAAATTTCTTAAAAATCATTAGTATGCTGTTTACTTTCTTGATGTTATAAACTTTTTATAATATGCTTAATTTACATTAAATTTTTTGATTTTTGAGAGAGCGTTGTTGGCATAAATGCAAATTTAAAATTTTATTCCTGCTTTAAAGCTGCCCTTGAAAGCAAAGGCAAAGAATGTAAAAGGACATTAATATGAAAAATTAGCCGTTAGAAATAATGAAGGTATATTAAATTGACTTGGAAGAAAAAAAAAGGAACTATCATTAATTTTCTTGCTTCCCATTTTTCATTGACTTAGCTTAAGTTTGTAAGAGCGGCAATTTAAAGTATATATATATATATATATTCATTAACTCTGTTCGTATTGACAATAAATCAATATTATCAGAATTTGATTATCAATAAATCGATTGATTTAAATGGAATATTAATTTCATAAGTTGGGCCACTGGGCTGAAAATTTGTGAAAAAAATGTATTTAAAATTTTCCCACATTATTTATAATAACGCATTGTGAATTTAAGACTAAAAAGTATACACAAATAAAAAAAATCTACCTCAATATACTAATAAAATAACTGATTTAAAAATGTCATTAAATTTGCTTCATTTTGTCTATAATGCAATATAAAAAAATCAAGTTGTTAAGGAATTCTTCTTTTAAAAAGTTAAAAAACGAGTTTTTAAAAATGGTTTAAAACAACATATTTTTATCAATCTATACTTATATAAAGCTCAATGTGTGTGTGTGTGTGTTGGCGCTTTACTGGCTGGACCGTTTGATCTACGGCTATCAAATTTGGTACATGTATACCTTGGAGATCGGGAATGTGTACCTGGGGTCCCTTTTTCTTTGAATTTTTAATTAGAATTTTAATTATTAATTAAAAACTAACTTTCCACCAAAAAAATCTTTTCATTTTCCCCACCGCCAAATGAGTAAGGCTTCAGCATTTTTTTCCCCACTCTAATCAGGCTAGACTTAAGATTTTTCGGCCGATTATTTCAAACGATTCTATTTATTTTCTTAATGTTTGATGCATTTAAAATTAAACATTGTTAATTAATCAATCTTACAGATTCATTCGGAAGTACTTTTGAATTAAAATAAAACAGAATAAAGGAAATTAAAAATTTCTAATCTGCAAAGCGTTACCCCAACTGGTGTAGAAAAATTCACGCATTTGCGTTACCGTAACTGGCGTTGAAAATTCACGCATGCTTATTGTGTTCTGATTGTTGATAAAAAATTTCAAAGGATGTTGCCTTGATTTAAATTATTCTTAGGTTAGATATGGGCTTTTGTAATTAAATTATATTTATGTTAGTTATATATTTTTTTGTATATGCTTGTAGTTTTAAGCACATCGGTTTTTAAGTAGGTTTTTTAACCTGTTTTCGACCGATTATTTTAAACGATTATGTTTATTTTCTGAGTGTTTGATGCATTTAAAATTAACCATTGTTAATTAATCGATCAGCTCATGATGCATCGGAGAAAATTTTTTTGGCAAATTCTTGAGATATTACATAAATTAAAGAAGATATTCTTTAGTGCCCATAAGGTTTAAATGCTCAGTGACTCTGTTTTCAGTAATCATATTATTAAAAAAAAACTTTGTTTCAGTAAAAAATATTATTATATTTATTGCAGATTAATCATTTCCACTTTAATTTAAAGCATAAATTCTACGGGAGCTAACAGAAAATGAGAGAGATACATATTACGTTTTGGCTGAAGGCTTTTATAATATTATGAGTGAATTATATGACTATCAAAATTCGAAGTTTTGAAATATTTTGATGAAGAAGCTATTAAAGTAGAAATTACATAAATATTTAATTATTAAAATTATAACGAAGCATTAAGATTGGCGAACCAATTGGATTGGCTAGATTGGCTAGTAGCCAAAGGCTAGATTGGCTAGTAGCCAAAGGCGGCTAGTACTTATATAAAGCTCAATGTGTGTGTTGGCGCTCAACAGAAAAGACCATTTGACATACATCTACCAAATTTGGTACGTGTATACCTTGGAAGTCGTAAATGTGCACTTGGGGTCCTTTTTTATGAAATTTTGATATGAATTTTAATTATTAATTAAAATCTAACTTTCCTGCCAAAAAAAATCTTCATTTCCCCACCGCCAAATGAGTAAAGTTTCAGCATTTTTTCCCCATGCTAATGAGACTTAGGCTTAACATTTTTCGGCCGATTATTTCAAACGATTCCGTTTATTTTCTTAATGTTTTATGCATTTGAAATTAAACGTTGTTAATTAATCGATCTTTGATTCATTCTGAAGCACTTTTGAATTAAAATAAAATAGAATAAAGGAAATTAAAAATTTCTAATCTGCATAGCGTTACCCCAACTGGCGTAGAAAAATTCACGCATTTGAGTTACCATAAATGGCGTTGAAAATTCACGCATGCGCATTGTGTTCTGATTGTTTACATCTATTTTCAACAGAAGTGGACTAGATTTAAATTATTTTTTAGGTTAGTTGTATGCTTTTGTAATTAAATTGTATTTATGTTAGTTTAAGTTCATCGTTTTTTAAGAATTTTTTTTTACCTGTTTTCGACTGATTATTTTAAACGATTCTGTTTATTTTCTTAGTGTTTGATGCATTTAAAATTAAACATTGTTAATTAATAGACCTGCTCATTATGGATCTGAAAAACTTTTGTTGACAAATTCTTGAGATATTACACAAAGTAATAAATTAATAAAATTAATAAATTCTTTAGTGCCCATAAGGTTTAAACGCTCAGTGACTCTGTTCTCAGTAACATATTACAAAAAAATGCATTGTTTCAGTAAAAAATATTATTATATTTATTGCAGATTAATCATTTCCACTTTAATTTAAAGCATAAATTCTACGGGAGCTAACAGAAAATTTGAGAGATACAGATTACGTTATGACTGAAGGCCTTTATAATATTATGAGTGATTTGAAATTTGAAATTTGAAAATATTTTAATGAAGAAGCTATTAAAGTATGAATTACATAAAATATATAATTATTGAAATTTTAAGAAGCATTAAGATTGGCGAACAGGTTGGTCGCCAAAGGAGGCTAGTTTAGATAATAAAGTTGTCAATAAAAGTTAAAATTACAAAAGTGAGAAGTTTCATACTTTTTAACTTTAACATTAATAAGCTGAAAGGCCAAATAAGAAGAAAACAAACAGATCTGTGAAAAATAAATTGCGGAATCCTTGAATTTGAAATTTCAAAAGGCTATTTTTTTCCCATTTCTTATTCTGGAATATTACATTCATTGCTTTCACATACGATTTTTTTCTTATTCATTTATGTTACTTCGCTATTTTTGCTTTTTTGCAGACTTTTTTTTTCTTTCTCTTTCCTTCCATTTTTTTAAATAATAAATCAAATATTTACCTTAAAATTATTAAAATCTTCTCGGGAATTTTTTTCCCTCTTATAACCGGAATACCAGCATTAACGAAAATAAAATGAACTTTCATTTCATTTCTATAAAAACTGAACTGGACCAAAACGAATTCAAGATAATAATTTTTTAAATGATTATGTTGAAAATATGTTCAACTAAAAGAAGAAGAAACTTATATTCATGAAAAAATATTATCTATATCAATCATCATACTTTCTCAAAAAAATTATATTCCTTTCATTTAAGATTTTTTTTCCTTTTAGATTATTTTTTAAGTTTTCAAAAAATAATATTTATCATGCTTTTCTTTTGAATGACTTCTTTAAGATTTTTTTGTTGGTCATTTTTCTTGTAAATTGATCTGAACATTGATTTATCAACTATCATTAAAAACTTTATATATTTTAACTAACACCAAGTATTTTATATTCGCTTCTTCGTTTTACATTCTGAAATGCCGTTTTTATTATGTCTAATAAAATACAAGGTAAAAAAATCCTGCTTTTACACTTTCATTTAGGAACGTTTTAGAAAGATCTAAATTAAATCCTGAGTATCATCGTATTCTGCATTGAAGTAATATGAAGTTATTCATCTTAATTTTGCCATTCTATACTAATAAATTTACGAAATTAATTAAAACATTTTTATAAAATTCAAATTTTTTTTTAAACGATTAAAAATGTGCACTCTTCAGATGTTTAATTGCAATGTATTTATATCCATTTAAATTCCAACCTGAAAATATTTGAGTGCTAGCAGAAATATTAATTGCTACAAAATTACATTATTCGCTGACTACTGAACTAAAATTCTTCCGAAAGGCATTTTAACAATGACTTTGCTTCACATTTTTTTTTTCTATTTTTATACAATTCTATTTGGATCGCTTTGATGACCAAATAAAAAAAAATGTTTTCTAAAGACAAATTTCATCTAAAAAAGTTATTTTTTTATATTCACAAACTTAATAATGTATGTATAGCATTAAAACCTCAAATTTTCTTGAATTTCCTTCTTGATAACAGATACTCATCATCGAGTCAGGATTAATGACAGCATAAATGATTTCAAGTAATTTACATCGAGAGAAGATAGCACTTCATTTTTCCTTTTCGGTGTCAATTTAATAACAGAGCGTTTCACTCAAAGCGTTTCTAACGCTGTAGATCGCAGACAATGATTTAGAGCGAATCAATTCGTCATTCTGTCAGGTGGAGTTGAATTCATAATCAATATCTACTTTGGCATATTTACCGATGATTCCTCTCGTGATCGGGATCCACAGCACACAGCCATTAATAACTGTAGAACACATCAATAATTTTCTGTCATCACGATGTATTATTATGCATTTCGAGTGCCATATCTGTTAGCGCTATTTCTTCCAAATTTTTCTGATGCGCTTTTTTTTTCGTTTGAATTCGTAGATTATTACAATGTATTTTCAACGTAGAAACAAGATTTTTAATATATAGCCTACTCTTTCATAATGTTTGATACTGAAATAAAACTAGCGGTTTTTATCATGAACTTTATGCAAGATTCTGAGTGAAAAAAATGTGCAATCCTTTAACTGATGAATAGGTGTAACATTATAAAATTAGTCTAAAAACTGAAGTATCTCGCATCTCCCTTAAAGATGAAATTCGAACTCATTGATCATATTTCTATGATTACCGAAGTCGCCTGGAGAAATTTTATTATAAAGTTGTCCAGTTCGATTTATCAGCAGATCTTACGATCTGTGTCCTTATGAAAGCCAAAAATGAAAAATGTGTGCTTTGCAAGCATTTCTGTAACGAAGTCAGCAGTATTATCTACGGGAATCACAAATTTAAATTCGTCCATTTCATTTTTGTTACAAGAAACTCGTTCACATGTAATGACAAGTCTAACAAAAAAAAAGTCTTTAAAAGATATGCTAATTAAACAATTTTTTAGATCCCAAATAATTTAAAGGATAAAATTCCTATATTTTATAGCAAGAAGCACTGCGAGAAATCTCCTGGTAATGAGCATTCTGCAGAATAATAGCAAAGCTTAAAACTGTATTTACATCTATGGAAAAGTTAAATGCCCGCATTATTTGCATGCTTTTGCGTCCAATATCAATGTGTCATCATCTTGAAATATGAGTAAATAAATCGGCGCGGTGTAGGCAATTCAAAGAAATTATCCATAGCACAATAATTCTGCAAAACGCATGACCAGAAACTACAGATTACTAAACATATTTTATAAAACTGTATAAAATATTAAGATTATCTCTTTTATAAATTCTGAGTTTTCTATTATGCTTCAAAACATAACACTCAAGTCTTCTTTGAAATAAAAATAAATGATTATTATACCACTTTTTCTATAACACTAATTTCTATTATCTATCTACAGTGGCTCCCAAAAGTGTTCGTACATTAAAGAAATTTTCAGAAATTGTGTTCTATACTTTTTAATAAAGCATTTTATTAGTTGGTTTTTTTAATTAGCATCTTTAAATAGTCTATACTTATAATAAAGCTCAATGTGTGTGTGTGTGTGTGTGTGTTGGCGCTCTACAGACCAGACCATTCAACCTACAGCTACCAAATTTGGCACGTGTATACCTTGGAGGCCGGGAATGTGCACCTGGGGGTTATTTTTTCGTATTTTTAACTAGAAATTTTATTTATTTAAAAATTAAGCGAAATTTTGACGTGTTTCAGCTATAACTGCCGAAAATATTATCGCACAAAAAAGATTTTTACATCAAGTTAAAGATCAAAAATTTATCTTTTAAATGATACTACTGTTTTAATCTTAAAATTAAATTTCTATTTTTAATGAATTTTTAAATAAATATTTTAACTATGTTTTTTAATATTTTTTTCCGTCAAAAATAAAAATGAGGATTAAGCACGTTTCGCATTCATGAGAAAAAAAAATAGCTTTTTTCAAAGTGTTGCCATCACATTGATTAAAGCTCTAACTGAAAATAAACTAAATCTTTTTGGAAATGAAATCTGCAAAAATATAATTTTCAGCAAGTGTCTGTAGGAAATGAAACAAATATGAAATATTATTTTTATTAAAAAATAAATTGAAGAAAAATTATTTTATGATCTTTTACACTCTCTATACAGGGTGTTTATTCAGTCCCGGATCCATTTTGATATTTAATGACTCATAAAATAATGAAGATGTAAACAAACTTATGGCATTTATTGATGGAATAACTCATATATTTTCCTTTTCAGGTTTGAATATTTTTACTTTTGTAAATATCGTCTGCGCGTGTTTTTAATTTCAGATAATTTCATTTTCCTGTCTAAATATCTGTCTTTTTCTAAATATCGTCTGCTTATTAATTGCATTTTTCTCTCTTTTGTTTTTGGCAACTATTGAAATATTATGTTTACTTTTGATGTGTTTCTTCTAAATAGTACTTTTGTATGTGATGTTTTATTCGATCGGATATTAAGGAGAATGCATACACCACAAAAGAAAGCACAGATTTTATGGTGGTCATAGAGTTAATTTCCAATCAACTAAATCACTGACTTTTAAGAGTTAATTTCAAATCACTTAAACTGACTGATTTATGAATATCACTATTCAATAAAAAAAGGATAATTTTAGATTTTTCATCGATCGTTTCAAAGAAAATACGCCAATAAGCGCGCAGGTTTCTCAAGATTAATTGGCCTAAGATTATGAAAATGGTGAGTTTTTCTAAATTTTTAACATTTAAAACTTCATAAATAAGTCTTAGTTGATCGTGGAAAATAGAAACATTCATTCATTTATTTAAAATTTGGTGTGTCCAGAATATTTATCAGAATATGATACCTTACTGCATTAAATTTAGACTTCATAATTTTTGAAATATATTTATAAGCAGGAACAAAATATTATTATTGATTTCATTTCAATCCTTTTGAAAGCAAAACTAAAAACTGAATTTTATGCTGAATCTCAGAAATTTTTGTTCAATTATTGTTTGAGATTTTACATAAACTATGAAAAATATTTTGTATTTAACATAAGACTTAAATACCGAGCGATTCTGTTTGCAATACTCATATTCAATAATAATAATAATTAATAAATAACAATAAAGATGATTAATAAAATAAAACGCTTGGTTTTATTAAAAAATATCTTAATATTAATTGCAATTTCGTCATTTACAATTTTAATTAAAGTTGAAGTTTTACCGGAAATGGCAACAAATTAGCAAAATATATAGTAAAATGAAAGAAACGGTCTAAACAACAGTATAAGTTTGGTATGACTATCAAAATTTGAAGATTAAAAATGTTTTGTTTGAGAATCCTTTAAGAGACCAGTTACTTAAAATATTTAATTGAAAATTGTAGCGAGCGGTAATACTGGTGAACCGGCTGGTCGCCAAAGGCGGCTAGTTCTTAATAAAATTGAACAAATATTTTTTATAAAAAATCAAGTAGTATTGTTCTAAAAAATAAATAAATAAAAAATGGCACAAAATTAGAACACAGAAGTCTTCGTACATCCAAACATTATTTATTTAAATTCATCATAAAAATATCTTTTGCAGCTTATTTTTCTTCTAATTGAAAAATACACTAAAATCGTTTGATTTCAGTATTTAATATCACAATTATTTATTCTATTTACTTTATTCTTAGATATGACGCGCATTCGTAAAGAAATGAGTTTAGAAGTGCGAAAATTAATTATATTTCATTTTAAAGCTGGAAAATCAATTAGAGGCATTGCAACTATAACTATTCTACCTCATTCAACGGTGCAAAGCATAATAAAACGTTATAGAGAGGGGAAAAGGATTGCAAACAAGCCTCGTAATGGTCGCCCTCAAATTCTGTCAGCTAGAAGTCAAAGAAATATTGTGAGTAAATTTCTAAAAAATCCACGTCTGAGTGCAATAAAGTTTACTTCACAATATAATGAATCAAATGGAACTTCTATTTCCTGTGAAACTATTCATAGAATTCTTCGGAATGCTGGTATACATGGCCGCTCTGCGCGATGAAAATTCTTTGTAGGTCAGAAGAACAGAATTGCTAGGCTTAAATTTGCCAAATCTATGACAAACCAGCCAGAGAGCTATTGGAATCGTGTCTTATTTGCAGATGAAAGTAAGTTTAACATCTTTGGGTCGGATGGGAGAATCATTCTATGGAGAAAAAAACCCGAAGAACTTAATCCCAAGAATTTAGTTGGAACAGTAAAACATGGCGATGGAGGTGTCATGGTTTGGGGGTGTATGTCAGCGGCTGGAGAAGGCAATTTAGTATTCATTGATGGTATAATGGATCATAGAGTTTATATAAATATTCTCAATAATAATTTAAAAGTGTCAGCACAAAAATTGGGCATTTTAAACAACTTTGTGTATTACCAAGACAACGATCCTAAGCACACGGCCATGAATGTTCGTCTTTTTTGCCTCTATCATTGCCCTCAAACCCTTAAAATACCAGCTCAATCACCGGATTTAAACCCTATAGAACATATCTGGAAAGAATTAGAGGTGCGAATAAGAAGTCACGACATTAAATCGAAAATTCAACTGGAAGCAGTAATGATCGAAGAATGGAACAAGATCGGTGCAGAAGTAACCGACCGTTTAGTTAAATCTACGCCCAAACGTTTAAAAGCTGTTATAAAGAATAAAGGATATCCTACTAAATACTAAACATTTATAAAAATTTATAAAATTTCATATTTAGTGATGTTTTTTTAAAGTGTATGATCACTTTTGTGTACTATTTTTGTGCAATTTTATTTATTGTCATTTTTAAAAAAATAATTTGCATCGTAATTAAAATTTATTCTTCACTGCTTTATTAAGAACTGTAAAAATATGCTATGAAAAAATTTTCATGTAAAAATAAGAATATATAATGGTAAATAATGAGGTTTTTAATTGATTCTTGTTGGTGTACGAACACTTTTGGGAGCCACTATATACTTATAATAAAGCTCAATGTGTGTGTGAGTGTGTGTGTTGGCGCTCTACAGGCCAGACCATTCACCCTACAGCTACCAAATTGGGCACATGTATACCTTGGAAGCCGGGATTGTGCACCTGGGGGTTATTTTTTCGAATTTTTAACTAGAATTTTATTTATTTAAAAATTAAGCGAAATTTTGATGTGTTTCTGCTATAACTTCCGAAAATATTACCGCACAAAAAAGATTTTTACATGAAGTTAAAGATCAAAAATTTATCTTTTAAATGATACTAATGTTTTAATCTTAAAATTAAATTTCTATTTTTAATGAATTTTTAAATAAATATTTTAACTATGTTTTTCAATAATTTTTTTCGTAAAAAATAAAAATTGAAATTAAGTACGTTTCGCATTCAAGGGAAAAAATCAGCTTTTTTCGAAGTGTTGCCATCACATTGATTAAAGCTCCTATTAAAAATAAATTAAATCTTTTTGGAAATAAAATTTGCAAAAATATAATTTTCGGTACGTTTTTGTAGGAAATGAAACAAATAAGAAATATTATTTTTTCTAAAAAATAAATTCAAGAAAAATTATTTTATTTTCTATGAAGATATAAACAAACTTATGGCATTTATTGATGGAATAACTCATATATTTTCCTTTTCAAGTTTGAATATTTTTACCTTTGTAAATATCGTCTGCGCGTGTTTTTAATTTCAGATAATTTCATTTTCCTGTCTAAATATCTGTCTTTTTCTAAATATCGTCTGCTTATTAATTGCATTTTTCTCTCTTTTGTTTGTGGCAACTATAGAAATGTTATTTTTACTTTTGATGAGTTTGTTCTATGTAGTATTTTTGTATGTGATGTTTTATTCGAGCGGATAATAAGAAGAATGCATACACCACAAGAGAAAGCACAGATTTTATGGTGGTCATAGAGTTAATTTCCCAATTAACTAAATCACTGACTTTTAAGAGTTAATTTCCAATCACTTAAACTGTCTGATTTATGAAGATTTGAATATCACTATTCAATAAAAAAAAGGATAATTTTAGATTTTCCATCGATCGCTTCAAAGAAAATACGCCAATCATCGCGCAGGTTTCTCAAGATTAATTGGCCTAAGATTATGAAAATGGTGAGTTTTTTTAAATTTTTAACATTTAAAACTTCTTAAATAAGTCTTAGTTGATCGTGGAAAATAGAAACATTCATTCATTTATTTAAAATTTGGTGTGTCCAGAATATTTCTCAGAATATGATACCTTACTGCATTAAATTTAGACTTCATAATTTTTGAAATATATTTATAAGCAGGAACAAAATATTATTATTGATTTCATTTCAATCCTTTTGAAAGCAAAACTAAAAACTGAATTTTATACTGAATCTCAGAAATTTTTGTTGAGTTGTAGTTTGAGATATTAGATAAATGATGAAAAATATTTTGTAGTTAACATAAGACTTAAACACCGAGCGATTCTGTTTGCAATACTCACATTCAATAATAATAATAATTAATAAATAACAATAATGATGATAAATAAAATAAAACGCTTGGTTTTATTTAAAAATATCTTAATATTAATTGCAATTTCATCATTTACATTTTAAATTAAAGTTGAAGTTTTGCCGGAAATGACAACAAATTTGCAAAATATATATAGTAAATTGAACGAAACGATCTAAACAGTAGAAGTTTGGTATGACTATCAAAATTTGAAGATTAAAAATGTTTTGCTTGAGAATCTATTAAGAGACCAGTTACTTAAAATATTTAATTGAAAATTGTAGCGAGCGGTAATACTGGCGAACCGGCTGGTCGCCAAAGGCGGCTAGTTATTAAAAATACTTAAATAGTTTTCTTTTTAATTTATGTTACTTTCTTTTATATTCATCTGAAATAAATCTTCCATTTTTTACTTCATTATTCTCTCTAATGAAGTCCCAATAACCGAGGCAGAAAACATATAATCTTATGATGAAAAAAAAAAAAAACTATACAAATTGAGTAGAAATACAAACGTTCAACGATCCTTTTTTATCCGCTGCAAAAATGCTGTGTCAAAGCAAGAATAAGGAAGTAACATCAAGGATTTCTTTTGTATGCTGTTACTGCTTTTATGAAACTTTGTGTCTGTTCACAGCATGATATTTAGGAAGAAAAATTATTAAATGCCTCCTATATTCCCTATTTCCGTCTTTTCTCGTTTCTAGTTTGTTGGAGAAATTGCACGACATATCACAGAGTACATAACGTTATTTAGTTGGACGGAACTGGTTTCCATTTGTTATTCACCTAACTTTTTTTATTTTTTCATGTTCGTTTTTCTGTGCATTTCTAGATTAACTAATGTAATCATACATTTTGTGCATCGATACTCAATTTAAAATACATCCAGATTAGAATTTTTTCTTCACTGTACAGAGTTAAGTCCGCGTGTAAAATATACGACCATGCGTATGATTAACAAATCATTTTGAGATACAGTTGAATAACTGTTGTATCCATTGCTCTATTGTTCTAACTTTTATGTAATTTTTATGTCTAAGACTGATACAATAATTTTAAAGAAAAAGCGAAAGAGCTTAAATTGATCCTCACAGAAAATGCTAAAATTATTAAAACATCAAAAAAAGCATCATTGCTTCAATGGAAAAGATTAAACCATTTTTAATTTTATAATCGTGGCCATTTTCCTGAAAATTATAAACTTAAAACTATTTCGAAACTAGAGGATTTTTATTAACAATATCTTTCCTGAATAGACATAAGGTAATGATTGTATTTAAGTACGGAGCGAGTATTGCTCTTTTGAATTTTATTTATCTAACATTTGAACTACTAGTTTGTTTTCAATTCCTTTTCATGTGCTGCGCAAACCGATGCTCTAACTTCTTTGAACTTTTGAGGGCGAGGCGATGTATGACGAGCAAGAAGAACCCAACTTTTAATAAAGAATTTTATCACCCCTGATTAGTATACATGATATAAATCATCCGCTAATGCTAAGGGACATATTGTCAATGAGGTATTAAAGCACTGCTATGATTTTTATTATAGTATTATGTGCAGTTTCTGAATTATTGTGGTCGACTGATGTTTGCTAAACATCTCTTTAAATTTCCATATGGTCCCTAAGTCGTCGAACAACTCTCGTAAGAGCTCAACTATATTTAAATTTGAGGACTTTATTGGTCAACCACGATGTGTTAAATATATTCATTCTCTAATGGCATTTCGACAACCACAGTATGATGAGCTGCAGCGTTTATCAATGAACAGAAAACGAAAAAAGTAATAACTTTAGAAGGAAGGAAAACTTCGGTACAATAGAGTGCTATTCAATATGGTACAAAAGGAAATAAAAAGAACTGATTAACAAAAAAAAAGGCTTTACTTCAAAAACATGGCAAGTGTGTTAAAAAAAAGCCATCCTTGACTACATTCCTATTCGATCCAGTAGGCTTTCATTCATATTATTAATCTGCGGCGTGACAGTAGTGTATTCATCGATGATACGCTAATGGAAATCCAGCAAATCTGTCAATGCTATGTTGAAAATACATTTTTCAGTTTAGTACGATTCCTTTTTCTAGTCACGAAAAGTTCATAATTTGAATCGAAATACCTTTGACAATTTTACATACAGTTTCATGAGATTTTTTCCTGCATTTTTAATATGGTATATCGTACAGTTTTCTAATTGTACCTTTCAACCGACCTCTTTTTTTGTGTAATTTTTTGATTAGACGCTTGGAATACTATATATCTTCTGATACTATAAATTTCTATATATTTTTTTCAATCTATATCTTTACTATAGGTAGATATTACTTTCTTTGCTATACGAGACGCGATTTTGAATTTAAAGGACTTAAGAGTATTTGAGTAATTACGCTGAAAAATGCATAAACATAAATTAAGGAGTTTAGTGCTTTCATGTGATACATTGTCTTTTTCGCATAATCCGTAATATATTTATTTGTATATTATTAACTGTAGGCCACTGGTAAATAAAAATTGCAAATGTGTCCAACAGCATGGGATCAGTCTTACAGAATGGTGTGTAATCACTGGGATGTGATTAATACACAAATGCCAGAACTTCAAATGTGTGCTTGGGACGCCTTCTTTCGAAGGACTAAAATCGAAATTTGGCGTAGGACTACAACCGTAGTCACAAGAGTAAATACCTAATTTCATACATTTAAGTCGTTGCAGTTTAGTTTGGGATCATCGCATTCGCATGCTTGTGAAAGTACAGACCGACAGACGATTACTCACTTGTCGGATCTACTTCAAAATTTGCAATGTGTATGCATTTTAAATGTTAAATCTGTAGAAGAATGTTTATTCCTCTAGTTTTCTTCGTTTTGCAATTATCGTATTAATTTATATTCGCAGACAGATTTTCTCCCAATAGATTTCGTCCAAAATTTGATGGAATTTCGCAGATTTAATATACAAATCATATATCAGATCTTGTCCGCCTAATTAAAAGCGTTTATCGTTTTCACAGCCTAACAGATGGAGTGACATAATACCACTAAAGTATTTTTCGATTTCAGGAAGGCCTGAAACGTTTTCGTCGATATGTCGTGTTCGAGTTCTTTGACGATTGCATTACTTTTTTCTTGTGTACTTCATATCCGAGTAAATAATAGAATTGGTTTTCTTTTATAGTATTTTAAAACAAATTGCGGTTATCAACAATTTACGCTTTAGTTTAAAATAGTTTAACTAGCAATAAATAAGGACAGTCAACACGTATATTGTCGGTTTCGAAAACTCTATACGCTTTTGCACATGCCTAAGAAGTTGTGTATTTCATCGAAAAAGGGTTGAGAGGAGAGATGAAATGAAGAGTTGCTTACATGGAACAAAGGGGAGAAACGTTATTGGTGGAATCAGAAGGGTGCCAAAGGCTTATGTTTCTGTAATTACACCTTAGAGAGGTGCAATTATCGAAAAGCTCTATTCTCGGCATCCTGAGACGAATTAACTAATTAATGCACCAACTGAACTTGGTAGGGAAACTGAGACGTACTAACCAACTTAACTAATTCAATGTAAGCATTACTATTACAAAATAAACATCTATACGTTGCTCAAGTAAAGTTATTTGCATTCGTATAACTGAGCAAAAATAATATTTATTGGTAACAAAATAGTTTTATTTCAGTCTACATTTATTACGTTCAAATAAGCAGGGATTAAATTTCCAACTGAGCTATTTTCGTCAAACATTATATAAATTATGGTTCACTTAACAAATACAGTTCATAGTCTTATTTAAGACCCTTTCGAAGCTTTCAAGCCTTTCCGTGAGAAGGTATGTTTTAACACATGCCTTCTCACTGAATCTAGATTGTGAAGCAACCTTAATAAAATCACGCGGCGCTTGATTTAATATTTTAGTTTAGAATATTTAATTAACCGTGTCCTTATTTTAAGCAAACTATCAGGATTACAAACACACACATGAAATATCAAAGCGAAGAAACATTCAGAAGGTATTCGTCTTATTAATTTTTCTTTCATTCTTTATTTTAAAATATTTTGCTTCTAAAATAAAATCTTTTAATTACACTCTAAAACTATTTAATTACATTTTACATTTATTCATTCTATTTATTTTTTCCCAGAGCACTTTTTTTTTTACAATTTCTTACTATGAGCATCAAAAGGTTATTTAACAGTAATGAAAAAATCATCACATTTCTTTTACCAACATTGTAACCCCTTTCCGTTTTAAGACACAGTTTGCATTTTCTAATAATCTTTTTTTTATTTGTAACGACTGGATTTAATCGACTTTTCACATTCTTTTTCTATGTTTTGTCACTTTTTGAGACCTTTCTAATCGCAACACAATGTTTTAATTTTTAGAACTTCGTTTATCAACTAAACAATAAATTTTAATTCACGTTTTATTCCATAAGAGTAGAAGTTATGAAAAAATCTTATGATTTTATAATAATTATTATAAGGAATTATGAAATATATAAAAAAAGTTAAAAGATGAAAAAGTTAAAATTGAAATATATTTTTGGCTCCTTACATGGTTGTGGCTATTGAATTCAGTCGTCAGAATGAATAGAAAATTATTCTGTGATTCACAGTTTATGAACGTCCCTAGAAAGACAGAACTTTTTCAGTTCGTCCCCAAAACACCGCAGTCTGTTTGGCGGCTCTGTTGAGGCCCTGTTTTGTTAGGAGAATACGTCCGTTTTATGCGACGGCTCTCTGGACTCAACATTCGGATACTTATCTACTCGTATCCGCAAGGGGATACTTCAAACATCGAGATGTGAAGCTTCCTGTATGGTGGTCGTTTCTCGCCCTGTTGGGTACAAAAGCGGTGTGGGGTCAAATATCTTCTAACTATCCTATCCGCGTTAAAGTTAGTAAGTAGATCAGCCTGTTTTGTAGTTTGAAGAGAAATACACGAATTACAATTTGGAAATGAGTTGTTTTAGAAATTCGTCTGTTTCTAATTTAAGTTATTATTTTTAAGAATTTTTAATATTTAATTCTTTTAGAATAATTTCTTCCACATTTTCTTCACACAGAAAAATATGGATGATTATTAAAATTCAAAATGATTGCAAAATAATTTTTCGTGAACATTCTAAACGAGCGAATTAACTTGGGATAATTATTTACCATTTATTTTGCGACGTAAATATATTGACAATATAAAAACATTTGTAGAATCTTTTATATCATGTTGGACTCATTAAAAGTACATAGCAGAAATGAAATGAACAATTTATTCAAGAAAAATGAAAAAAAATGTTAATTAATTGGATAATTACTATTTGCGAATTAAACTATTATTATCAATCTAAAAAGGCAAATGACAAAATGTTAAACCAAAACCTTAAAAGCTTGAAGCACTGAAAATAGCGCAGTGAAGAAATGAAGCCATCATTAATTCATAATAAAGAAAAATGTTAATTATTAATTAAACATTTATATTAGCGCGCCGTTATTTTATGATTTTATATTTTGTGTTCATATTTTTATTTTAAAAACACATTTTTTTTTATGTACTAACTAAAGTACAAGTTTAAAATACTTCTTTTTTTTTACTACTTTTAAAGATTTATCATTTGAACAAAACTTTGCCACTTTCATTGCTAATTTTTTAAAAAATTGAGTATTTATATGTCTGCACAAAAATTCTTACATCTTCCAAAATTAACGTTTTTCCTTTAATGGTATTTCTCGTATATCAAGACCAGTTTTTCAGATTTCTGTTATTAGCTCTTAATGCTGCTGGTATGTTGTTTCCTTTTTTTTCTTTAATGGTTTAAGTGTTTTTAGTGTTTATTGTTGTATTTTTACTTATTAGTGGTTATTTTCTTCTAATTTGTTGTTTTGTATTGTCCTTTCTGTTAAAATGGTATATCTGTTAGGCCTAATTTCAGGGGATATTCGGGTCAAGAGGAATCATTATTAGACTCTCTTGTCTGCATTCCCTCACATAAAAAAATCCCTTTTTTTTTGAATCCCTGCCTGAGGGTCTTCAGGCTTGATTCTTTTTTAATTTGGTTTATTTAATTTTCCTATTTAATACTCTTAATACTCTTGTATCAATTCATCTGTGTTTTAGAAGTAGCTGCATTTGCGCTCTCTAAATATTATGAAGTTTTTCCTGTTCCTTTTTTGGTTTTAGTTTGAATAAGAAATAATTTTTAGTTGCGATTCCGAAACTATTTCGTTTTGTTTTCAAAATATTTCTTGCTTCAGATTGGTTACTTATATAACATATTTTTCAGATGCTGGCAAAAAAGACAGTCTTGGATTTAAATTTTTAATTGCGTTTAATTTTTCACGGGTGGACAAGGGATATACACGAGGATGACCGGTGACAAGAAAAGACAGGCTAAGAATTTTTTTTTCTCACAGCAATTTTTTATTGCATGAGTTTTGTAGGGATCATTTTGACAAGTGTCTATTGAGGAAAGGGAATCTTTGGAAGAAATGTCATGTGTGTTAGGGTTTTTTATACCTGCACAGATAACGAATGATCATCGATTGCTCGTAGAATGTTTCTATATAAACCATTCGTTAAAAGTTAAGTTGAATTTCTAATAATTTTTTATTTATTATAAGTAATTAAATAAAAAAAGTGTGATTTGGATCAGGAAATGAAAAAAATTAAGAATAAAATAATATGGGCTAATTTAAAATAAAAATAGGGGAAATTAATTAGAATTTAAGTTATAATAAGGCACACATATGTGTATGCGTGCATGCTTGTGGGTGTGCGTGCTTGTGAGAAATCATAAAGTGAAAAGTGCATATCTTTTCAAACGTTTTTACATAGTAAAAAAGAATTAGTTTTCTATGACACTCTTGAAAACCATTAAGTCAAATCTCTAAACTTCGAGTTATAATTAACGTTCCCGTGTTTTACCGCTTCCTTCTAAACAGTTGCACTGCGGGACTTTTAAAAAGAAAATGTTTCACAAAACCTGAGCTATTATATACCGTTATAGTGCATTTACTTAGTCTTTCGAGCTTCAACAACACAACTTTTATTCCTATTTAATCACAGAAAATCCGCATTTTAGATATTTTTTTGCGCAAATAATTTCTACTAGCTGAAGAAATTTTATTGTTGCTCTATAGAAGCAAAAAAAAAAAAATAATAAATAAATGAATGAAAAAACATCAGATTCTAAGAGAATTTTTCATTAAAAAAGTTGGAGGCCTAGAGCGAAAATAAAAAACCTTTAAAAAATGCAAAAAATAAATAAATAAATAAAAAATTCGAGCTGAAACCTACAAAAACGTTGAAATATTTTCAGTAAAGTCCTGCCAAATTACTAGGAAAGAGCAGCAGAGCAAAATGTCAGAAATCTTCCTTTTCTTTTCTTCTTATTTTTAGTTTCTAGCTTCGTGACTCCTGGTTTTTCTTTCTCGGTATGCAACACCGAAAGGAAATTGCTCGGGATCTGTTTCACGCAGCTTCAAATCATTGATCTCAGAACAATTTTCAGATCTCTTAAAATGGAACTTCCATTGAATGAGTTTTACTGCTTTGTGTCCCATTCATTGAAACCAAATCACCATATTCCGAGAAGATATTATAGAAGAAAAATTCTGAAAACGTGTAACTACATCATCTTCTATGAGATAATATAGACGAGAAGAAAAGGAATTATTTTTTTATCGATTAATTGACACTTATTTTAACAAGTTGATATTCAATTTTAATTTGAACACTTTTATAGTCAAAATAAACTTGACTCTTTTTAAAAAAAACAGTTTCTTAAGCTTTTAATTTCGATTTATTACTTTCTCGTGTACAAGTATAGAGAAAGCATTATAATAGTCAAAAATGTGAACTCGTGATTTTGACGAATCCCTGTGTTCGAAAAACACATTTTTGGCACCATGTCTTTTTTTTCTCGTCTGTCTGTGAGAAAAAACAACTTGAAAACACTTTGTGCAAGATGGATGAAATTACGTATTTGGTCTCTACAACGAATTCGTAGACATCTATCAAATTTTGTGGAAAATCTATTCAGAGGATGTCTGTCTGACCGGCTTTTTGAATATAATTAACAGCAATACTATTACAGAACGAAGAGATCTACATGGATAAAACTCGGTCATTCAGATGTAACATCTATAGTGTAAACAGCTATCAAATGTTGAGGCAAAACCATCAGCCGGTCTGTACTTTCAGAAGAAGGTAAAACGCGAAAGCTCAGAAAAGCAACGATTTAAATATATAAAATTTGGTGTGTGAGTTTGTGACTGCAATTGTTACTCTGTCTCAAATTTTCGTTTCAGTTGCTAGGGAAAAAACCCATCTAAAATGCAAATTAACCTTTATTGTTTGAAACAGTTTGGGGTAGACCACACCAGGTGTGTTTTTTTTAATCTCTTAGAAAGCTTATAAACAATAGTTACATGGAAGAGTAAGACATATATAAATTAATATACTCTCGAATTTCATTATTTGCAATAATCTTATTCAGGATATTATCTGTGTCTGAATCAATTTTCAATGATTTACAAACCATATCCCCCCCCCTCTTCTCTTAAAAAGAATTATAATTTTTTTATTTGAAAATATTTGTGAAAGGAAAATCAAAATGAAGATTCCTTTTAATTGAAATGACAGCGTCTTCATGAAAGTTCTATGTTAGAATGCTCATCCATTTAAAGTTCTTTCTCACTTATGAACCTGGCTTCAAATCAAATTTGGTGTAGGTTCTGTATTTCTCCTACTTCCGGAAGATGAAAAATTGGAAAATAAAATAGCTTTCTAATGGCGTCATTCATATACTTTTGACAGTTTATATTTCAAAATTAACCTCTTTTTAATTTCAATTTTAAATATCTGTGAAACATATTAATCAAAAAATAAAAATAAAAATAAACTTTATAATCTTTTACTGGCGAATTAAACTACAGAATATAATTTCTCTATTATTTAGGTTGATGTTCTTTTAATTACTTACCTTAAATACTTGACTGTTAAAAATAATTGAATTCTGAAAGCCATAGAATGTAGCCATAGAATGTTGAAATCATGTACGTTTACAAAGATTCAATTTACTAGAGACCCGGAAAGAGAATGCAAATTGAAAATTCCGTCTTTACAAATATATTACAAGACCAGTTAATTACAATGCTACGTTTGTATAATCGTAATTATGATGTTAATGTTTCGATGGTAGACTAATTATTGGACATGATTAAGTTTAATTATGACCACATGTTTTCAACTCCACATAATATATATACTAACAGTGGCGAATTAAATTCATTCCCACAGGTGTGGTGTGGATGCATAGGAAGAAAATGTACCCCGGCTATAGTTAAACTAAACCCCCAGTTAAATGAATTAATTGCTGAATCACAGATAATTATTTGTCAAGACGGCCAAAAATAATAAAATTATTGTATTTAATTATTTACATCTATTTATTTAAATTATTTACATCTAAGTAATAAATAATAATTTACTAATGATAAAATCAATGAAATTACTAAAATTCCATTCAGAATTTTTAGATCCCAAATGTCGCTATATAAGTAGAGAAAGAGTAGAATCATACAGTGTTCGAAGATTTACATAAAATTAATATTAGTCAGAATTTTGAATGGTGTTGTTAAAAGGTGAGTTAATCTATTGTGTTTATTATCAATGGATTAATTATAATAATTTGTATATCACAATGCAAGCGACGTCTATATCATTTTAAATGACTGCTATTTTACATATATTCTAAATTGTTCATAATTTTTCTTTTGTTTATTTGAATCTATGTTTTTAATTTTTTACTTATTTTATAATTTATAAATTTTGCGCTGTATTTTTATTGTTATAAATAAGTGTTAAAATCCGAAATCAAAACGTATTTAAGCAGAAACACAATGAAAGGTCATTTATTTTTGCGTTTTAGATATTTTATTAAATTTATCTTTCCCTTGCATTTTGATTAAAAGGATTACCTTCGTCCTCTGTTCCGTCATTGCATAATCCTGTCCATATATACTACAGCGCATTTAAATGGCCATATATCAGAAATTATGTATTTTCAAGTAAAAAGAATTCATCCATGCAGCCGCAAGTGGGATCCAATCTTCTCACAAAGGGGTGAATTTAGAAATCAAAATTTAATTTATTGTTAAAAAGTCCTTCTTCATTCTACCCTTCTTGTCTCCGATCCCATGAAAATGCAAGTGGATGCCCGAAATAAAATAGGGAACCAGCTGTTGTTTCACCCTATCAAAGCTGTCACGCATTCAACCCCTGTCTGACCACTGTCGAAACTCCGAGAGAAAGCCGAAAAAGGAAATTGGGTTTTATGTGGAAAAGGCCAGCACAGAAACATGGGATCCAATCACAAGGCATCATCATACGCAGATGCTTCCCCCCACCCCCTTAAAAAAGAAAAAAAGACAGGGGTTGAATCTGGAAATGAATCGGAATAGATGGGGTTTCTATGAAATTGAATTTATTCAAATATTCGACTTGACACGAACGACTTCTTTTCTGTTTTATGCATCATTTTATGTTAGACCGTTGCAACCATGCTATCTATTGAGAGGGAGATAATTTGTTCTGTCAGAATACAGTGACATCCTTTTGCAATATTGGAAACTTGAAATAAAACAGTTAAACATATATGTTATGAACATTAGAAAAGACTTGGATTTGAAGAGTTCCGACAAATCTGTCATTAGCTTTTTGGAACAAAACTTCTTTGTTTACTTGAATATATCAATGTTTATTTTGTCTAAATTATAGTTCATTAACGTAGTAATTGACGTTCATGACAGAAATGACGTTATTCAATTATTAACAATCTCAAAGCATAGAAATTCACCATGTGAATTTTAAAGTAATCTGAAACTTCGAATTGCAATTACTTCCCGAATTTTAACCGTATGTGACAACGAATGCTTGAAACGTAACAGGACACGAAAGGATATTGTTTAAATATATTTGCACCCTTTTTCAATCTACCTTCCAAACTTTCACTTCAACCGAAAATCCCATTTTTATTGTTAGAAATACATGAAGTCAAAATGCAACGCCTTTTCTATTCAATTAATCTGTACCATTAAAAGAACTGGTGTAATCTTCCAAGAGCAGAAAAAATTTTATGTGAAAATTTAAGAAATGTAAGGTTAAGGGGAGTGGTTTTTTTTTTTTTTTTTTTTTTTGAAAGATTCAAGATGAATTTTCATCTTTTTTTATTAAACTAAGCTGAGCTATTGCGTGACCACTTAAAGTTCTCACTTTGAAAACAGTGTCAATTTTTCTCTTCCATATCCCTTTCTGTGAAAATGTTTCTCTTACAGTCTGCAACGATTTAAGATCGATCTTTCTTTCCAAGTCTTCCCAAAACATAGCCCATCCCGTTTACTTAAGTCAGGTCTCTTGCTCAAACGTTTTTTATGAACACCAATGGGGCTTCCACCTGTTGAAAATTCATGTCAGAGTGGGCCTTTGAAGCCAATCTATGCTTTGGTGATTACATTAATTAGAATAATAATTTTTAAAAAAGTGATAAGAAAGAGAAATAAAAAGAAATTCACAAGAGTCGCATGTGCAGAAATTAATATTTTAACAATTCTTTTAACATCCTCATGTCAGAGAATAGTGAAAGGGATATTTGAACACAGATGTTTGTTTTCAAATGCTTATAATGGGCCTTCTAATTTTCTTGAAAACGTTTTCTTAGCATAAAAAAGTAACTTGAGTTGCTTTCAAAGCAGAAGAAATTTTTACATAACTTCTTATAAAAGCTTGTTTTTCTACGTTAGAAATTTCTTATAAAAAAACCGACTTCTACAAGAGCTAAAAAAACTACTCATTGCGAAAAGCTGTCTTTTATTTTAACTTAAAAATTCTCCACTTTATTTTAATATGCTTACTTTAGAGGGTATTTTATTTTACGAGACGTTTTTCTTAGGCATAAATTCAGACTAATTTTCTGTTACGGTTTAGGGAAGAAACTATAATTAACCTAAGCTCAAAAAAGTAAACTATTTTGTTACATAAAACTAATAATAAATTCAAATAGTTGGTTAACAGAGGAAAAACAAAAACAGAAAAATTCCTGTCATATTTCTTTAAATGTTTCATTATAATAGATAATGGCATCAATTAAAATTAATATTTGGCCAATACTTAAAAGCAAGTGATGTCGCAAAATAAATTTTAAATACTCTTTATAAATTAATCTATGTAAGTAGCTAATAAAATTACCTTTTTATTAAAAATTACAATTTTATAGCAATAAAATTTAAGATACTGATTATATATTCATGCTACATTTCTCACCTTAAAACGTCTTCACTAAAAATAGGCAGAACATTTGTGCCTGAAATATGTAAGCAAAATAGTTGATTAGAACATGTTTTGCTTGGATATTCAATACACTTTACTTGAGTCAGGTTTAGCCTTCATTTAGACCATTTTGTCAGCAGATGCATGTGTATTACTAAAAATTGACAATTTTTCTATTTTACCCTGATTCAAGTGGATACTTATATAATATATTAAATCATGCTTGCCTTAAATAAAACTGATTTATTGAATTAATAATATAGACACTGTAAAAGGTTATAGAGTTTTTTTATGGCACTTATTTTTTAGAAAATATCATATTTCATACTTTCATTTCGAACAGACAATTGCTGAAAATTATACTTTTCGAGGTTTTATTTGCAGTAACAGTTAAACTATTTTTTTAATTTGAGCTTTTATCAATGTGATGGCAACACATTGATAAAAGTAAATATCTTCAAATGCATGCGTAACATGCTCATGCACTTTAATTATTATTATTATTATTTTGTGCGAAATAAATTTTTGGAAAATCTGGTTAAAATGTTTTTTTTTAATTTCATTAAAAATAGAAATTAAATTTATAGGTTAAAATATTGTCATAATTGAAAACATAATGTTTTGAACTTTAAAATTGTCCAATAATTCATGTTGTGCTGTAGAGTTTTCGGAAGTTATCATGGAAAATTGCCAAAATTTCATTTAATTTTTAATCAATGACAATTCTAATTAAAATGTTAAAAAAATTGCCCCAATTTCCACATTTCCATCCTCCAAGATATATATGTACCAATCTACTGACCGTATGCGTATGTCAAGTTTGATCTAAAGCTACTCTAGGTCAAACATTCTGGTCTGTCGAATGTCAACACACATACATTCATATCTATTATAAGTAAATGTAATAAGTATAAAATAAGTAAGTCGATGATTACTGACGATATCAAAATCGTCTGTAGAAATGTATAAAAACATTTAACCTTTTGTTAGAAAACATGATAATTCAGTCGTTGTAGATGAAACCATTCTAATATTAATTTTGAAACAAGAAGATTCAACAGACATGAGTCTAATCAAGAAAGGTCTTAAGAATATGAGACCGTAAGCAGACTGCGTTAACTGTCTGTTGGTTAAAGCAGTAGATTATTGCAATGGGTGAATTTTGATACTCATATCAAATGGCGTCTGAATTCACAATTTTTTATTGGTATAAATTGGTCAGCTTTCAAAACCTTACCAGGAAGTTTGCAATTCGACTGCATGTCTTAAGAGGTCTGCCATTTTAAATATATGACCGTTGGCAATATATTTCTTAAGATCACAGCTAATATTGGAGCATTTAAAGTGCATAAAGTCGAATCATTAATTCTCTTCACTATTACCGGAAATGAAAGTGAGCAGCATTCCCTTGGCAGAGAATTTGAAGACCGAGGGAATGTCTCGAATTTTCTCTTCCTGCCTCGACGGTCAGTCTCAGACGTTTCATCTCAGAAAATGTTGAGCTCAAAGAGCATTCGTGTTCATATAATTGGTTTCCTTAATCACATCAGTAATGCTGTTAATGAATTATCTTATACTTTAATCACCACTATTCGACTTTTGATTATCTAGTGCTAGAATCGCAGCTTTAAAAATAAGATCTTTAAAAATAAGAAATTTGCACAGAAATTTGCGTATTTTAAACAAAATGTACTTTTAAAAAAAGAGTTTACTAATTGTTTTTCTCTACAACAAGTATTTAAAAAATGTGATAGAATTTGTTACATTTATGGTGATTAGCAATCGAGAACAAACTGTTTAATGCTTTCAAAATGTGAGTAGCCAAAAGTTAAATAAATTTAATGAATCTCAAAGAAGGTAGGACAAGTTAGTTTTCCAAAAGTTAAAAAAGTACAATGAATCTTAAACAAGATGCACCACAGCAATCCCCCCCCCCAAAAAAAAATCTGAATTGTTCTCTACTAGATCATATTCTACAGCGTAAGAAAACCTCTATTAATGTGCTGGAAAATACTTATGGTTATATATTATAAATTAGATCATTTCAGCTGTAATATTATCATAATACAGTCTTTCTTGTTTTTGATTTTTTTTTAAATTTTGTTCCCTGCCAAACTTTAACGGTATCATGTCCATCCACAAATCTAATCGATAAACGTTTTAATCATCTTGATTTAACTTAGTCTAGTTATAATAGCACCTAGTTTTTGAAGCAACACAAAGGGTATTTTTGTACTCACATCGTAATCCTAAGATGACGAAGACGACACCGGAGCTGGAGCTTCCACTCCAAACTTGCGCACCATCTCAACTGGGAGGCAGATGGAGCCACAAAATCAGGTATTGGGTTTTAAATGCACCGGTCCACCTACATAACGAGTCTTTTTTGGGATCGGATTTCGAATTTAAAACCATCCGGCCTCACCAAAGGGCCAATATGATTACTTTATTACATTTGTTACTTTATTACATTACGCAAATGCATCAAATAAGACATTTGCCAATTGAAGTTTTGTTCCTAAATTATAAATAATCGATAATTAGATTTCACCTTAGACAAAATATCTTTGCATTTTTAACAGAAAAATGATGAAATTAAAATAAATTTCTAAAACAAGAAACGACTTTGAAAATATTAGGAAACCTACCATGGTCGCATCTGTTGAGATGTATTATTTGTTGTCTAAAGTGATCTAAGGTAGAACACTGAACAGTCGTAATACCAATCTGGTCGGTCCGCATGGCTTTAATTCCCCAAACATTAGTACATTTCTTTACACAACCGTTTTCTTCTGATGAATTGCAAATTTTTAGCGTAAATATTTATTACCTCCCTGAAGGCAGTTACGCTACATATTTTCCGTATCTAAACTTGTATGTGTGCAATGAATACTGAGATTTTGCCCCATCTATTTGTAATTTCTTCTTCTTTTTAATGGAATATATACATTATTGCTATATATTTCTTGCAATGAGGATTCCATTTCTTGAAAGATAAAAACATTTGAAATGTACCAGAAATTCATAACACCCACATGAATTCAGTTATTTTTAATGCCTTATGATATAGACGAAACGCATAAAGCGAATAAATATACCCTTATTCTCTTTTTAAAAATACATAGTACGAGAAATACAAATTCAAATCTAATTCCGAATTCATTGCAAAATAGTAAGTTTGACGCAAACATTCTAACAGACATGTGGGCTGTAATAAAGGAATGAAATCCTTGAGGGAATTCTGCCTACATACATTTGTTCTACCTCCCACATGTTTTCATAAATTAAAAAGTATAAAACCTACACAGAAAATTTAACTTTAAAGGCATCCCAGAAATATGTTTTAACCGTATTGTTTGCAAAAATAATGAAATAGCATTTAGAATAGATTTTACATAATTAAAATTCAAAATTATTCAATGTCACGGACCAGAAACAAGAGATATTTTATTTTTGGAATTTAGAAATCATACCATCTTGAAACGAATCGTGGTTAAAATTTATTTGAATTAATCAAATAAATTTTATGTTTTTTGAACGTGATTCGCGTGAAAATGAATAAATTTATAAGCAATATTTTATTGTTAATAAATTTTAAAACGGAATTCATGCCAATATCTGAATGTCGCTCATCGACCGAATGCAATGACCGAATGCAATTCGATTATAGCCCCGGAATGAAAGTAACCTTGTTATCACAATGTACTCTACTATATTGTTTGTTACAATATCTTCATGATTTTGTGTGGCTTTTAGAAATCATCGAGACATCATACAGTAAACGTATGAATATGTTATACCAAATCTTTTAAAATACATAATTTTTTTTAATTGGGAGTATTTTTTATATAGTTAAGTATTAGTATAACGAAATATTTTGGACTTTTACATGAAACTAAATTAAGTATAATTTATATCAAGCAACCAAAATGTTAGAAAACAATTACCAATTTAAAAATTACTGCTACAGTGATAAACATGGTCAAATTGGGTTAAATCCAAATTACAGAAAATTATGGAATTATGGTTTCTAAAATAACACTTAGCTTATAAAAAAATTGTCAATATCACTACGCTTATTAAAATTTGCTCTTTCTGAACTTTTAAAAAGCTTTCCTTGTGTTCCATCTGAAATGCTTAAATAAGATATTTAATTCATTTCAAATGGTGTTACGTCGAACGATTTTTCATTCAACGTTGATTAAGCAGGAATAGGCTCGTCCGAACTTATCGTTTTATTGGCTGCGTTATTTCAGAAAATATAATTATTTACCTCTTTAATGTTACCAAAAAAATAAAACTTGGTGATAAAGAATTTGCGACTTCACCACATCACTTGAGAGTCCTTACAATTCAGATCTTGTATCGTCTTAGTATTAAATGAATTCTTCAACTAAATGAAGATTCAAACTTTACAAAAGTAATGATAGCTGTATGAGCAATCTCCTCTGGCTCATATCCTTGAAAATAAGGATATTCCTTCACTCCCTGTCCTCTCTCAGCCTCACGAAAAATTACTTTAGTTCTACGACTGCGGAGCGCACTCTTTTGTGTATGTCAAACTACAACTGTTGCCTTCGCCTCTAGAATTTTTTTTCCTTATCTTCCGTCGATGTTAGAAAGACTTCTGCGTGGAATATAATCAGGGGAGATTTAATTGCGTAACCAATGATGTGCGCCAAAATACAAGAATTGTTTCCGCTGAAGGGTTTTACTCATGTTTCATTTCTTGTTAGTATCTTTGGCTGATGCAATGTTCTTTCGAACCTTGTATTTGGTAGGTGGTAATGAGAGTATTTTTTTATGATTTATTTCATTATTAGGTGAGTGTAATTGGAAACTAGAATAGAAATTCTTGATTAATATGTTCCATTAAGGTGCCGTATTGAGTAGAAGCAAATTGAGAGTATAAAATAAAGTAAGTATAAACTAAAGTAAGGCTTTTAGATACGATACAGTGCAGATAAACAGGGCATTTTCTTAACTCTTGCTTTCGATACAATTCTTTTTAACTCATTAAATTTGAAATTATAGAGCAGATTAATAGTTTATTTAAAGAGGATAATAAAAGTTTCATGTATAATTGCAATTGTTCTTATATATTCGTTTCTAAATCTTGGTTTATTCTTACGGCCAGCATCTGCACTCTTATTGCAATTTCTGAAAACTGTATATATTCTTTTCAATAGATGCAATATTAAGTCGTAAATAATGGAGAATACCTAGACATTTTTCTAACTTTATTCCTAAAATTTCATTACAATAAAATGTGAATATAATCCATTTCAAATTAAGTAGATAAATTTTGTGACCTTTATGTAATTTTTCAAAGTTATAATCCCGTATTTTTCCAATTTTACAGTAAAGCAGAGCGTTGTACCTTTGAACGGTTTTAAATTTTTTATTGGCATACTAGCCGGTAGCCGGCGAGATGATGCCGCAAAAGAAATAATTTTGGAATGATACAAAGAATGTTATTTATTCTCTTATTGGCAATGAATACATTTATTGAAGTTTAACGATATATAAAGAAGAAGTATAAATAATATTTAATCTGTGTTTTCCCCTTCACTTAAATGACTCATCTTGCGCCTTGTTGATGGTCATCGAGAAGGCAAGTCGAATGAGGAACTGCAGTCGTTTGAAATCAAAAAGCATGTCGGTGGTAATAATGGGAATGCTTTGGACTGAGCGTATCTTCTCCAGTCGAACTTTCCGTTAACGATAATTGCCTCGTTTCTTGTCACTTTTGATTCTGAGGCGCTTGATCAGTTAGTATGTAAACGTTGTCTTTCGATTCTTGCCACGTGCTGATCTTGAGATTCTGAAGCACGTGAATTTGCAATTAGTAACGATCTACTTTATTGCTCGCTTGTCTTCCTTCGTTTGTTTGAGAAGCTCGAATTGACTTACTTCTACGTGCTGCGCTGGTAGATCTATTAAGTGAAGAACGTTTGGGAACATTTTTTTTGTCGAAGCAATCAACATTATATGTGTTTGTATAACGGAAATATCGTTTGTCGATTCACTAAATAAATAGAAAAATTGCTGTTTGCACTGGAGAATTTCCATTACATATAACTTAACTTGATCGGCATCAACAAAAATAATTCTTTTTTTTGTATGTGTGAGATAATATTGTGCACCCTGAATGACAACATCCTGTGTATACATTAATGAGAAGAAAAAAAATGAGCGCTTGTACTAAATATTTTAGATTTAATTTAATTGACATTGATTGGCATCAATAATGATAGTTTTATTTTGTCATATTTATATGCGAATTACTCCGAATGGCATGCGCCGTTTGCCGTTTACTGTTTGTCTTTTGTCAATTTTAAAATATAATCTTCGCGCAAGTGCAAGCAATCATTGGCAAAGTTTCATCGCAATCGGTTGAACGGTACGGCAGCGCATAAGGCACGAACAAGCAAAAATTCATTTTTATATATTGGATTATGTGAACTGATAATTCTGTTAGGACTACTGATCTTAGCTCTGCTTGGTTTTGAATTTATTGCATATTAAAAAAACAATGTTTTCAATTTTAACATCTTTAATAATTTTTAAGCCTTACAGTGTGGTCAATAATGGAACGTAGTTTGGACCTCTGATCCAAGGATGTTGGAAATTTGACCTAAACTTATTATGAAAACAAACATAAATTTAAAAGCATGACTTTTTTCGCTTAAAAAGGCACAATAATTGATTTTGATTAAATCAAAATGTTTTATAATAAAAACAAGCTATCTACAAGGGTGTGTAATTTTTTTTAAAAAATTCATTTCTTTTGAAATATACTCATTACGTTACTGTTTAATGAAAAAGGAAAAGCTTTGTTAAATAATTTTTCTCTAATTTCAGAACTCATTTTTTATCTTCTTTTTTTTTTTGTTGTTAAAATAATAGAGCTTTTTTTTAAATCCCTTTCTAAGTTTTAAGGATGAAATTTACTATCAACGCTAATTTACTATCAACGCTATTATTTTTTATGATTGTCTATGAATAAACACTGATTTAACTTTTAATCTAATCTAGATTAAAATTTTAGTCCAAGCGATACTAAAACTGCAATACTGTATAGTGATGAATTCAATATTCTTATTTAAACGATAAGAAGAATCTTAAAAGCATAATGATGAGTTAACATTACAACATTGTGATTGAATGTAGGAATAATAAAAATGGAATATTAGAAACCAATAATCTGCTTTAATAACAAACAAACGGAGGAAAGTTAGAATAGCAACGAATATCATTCATTTTTTTATGTATTATTATTTCACACTGAATTTTTGTTTAATATAAAAAAATGACTGTATGTTTTATTTTCTAACATAAATATTCAGATGTGCTTCATTATTTCCTTGATTGTTTGTAAAGAAAACAGTAAAAATTAATCATTATTTTCGGGAGATAACAAAAATATATAAAAGCAAAATAAGATTGCATCATATTTGATAAATTGATGTCAAAATAACTTGAAACAAAGTCTTTCGAAATATAAAAGATTTCTAAAGACAGATTTTTGAACCGTTGCCATTAGCAAGGTATTTAAATATAGAAGAGAATTAGTCTTTGAATTTAACTTAATTACTTTGTTTTTAATGAAATAACACCTCATTACATAAATGATTGTACTAATGTCATTTTTTCTAAGTTACGGTATTAACGGAAAAAGAAAAGGCGCCCTTCTTCTACTCGCTAAGCATCCTCACTCAAGTTAGCTATAAAAGCAATGATCAAATTTCTTTCTTTTGTGTTTGTGCAAGGTAAGATAGCGAAAATGTACAAAAGCATTTTTTTAATTAATTGAAACAAATAAAATTTGACTTCTTCCCTATCCATTCTGTTCTATGTATTAATTTTGAAAAATTCTTTGGCAAAAATGCAAATTTCCATCAAAGAGGAGAAAAGCATCCTTAATTTCAAAGCAATCAACAGTGAGTGAATAATCGACAAAAAACATGCACGATCAAAACAAAATATCACAATTTAAAAAAAATATCAGACACAAATCAAAATCAATAAAAAATAACGAATACACTTCTCCTTGTCCTCTTTCCTCTCTGCTACGAATTCCATTCGCGGGCAACTTCATGTTCTTCAATTCTTAAGTCGAAAGGCTATATTATCTTTTCTTTAATATTCAATAAACATAATGTCTGTATTCCTACATCAATGATCTACATGATTCGTATGGAAAAACTGAGTCTAGAAATGTTACTACACTTTTATTCCTTATAAATCCATGCCTTTGACCAGTTCTTTTAATTCAAACCGCGCACTTCGAGCTGTAATGAACCAACCCATCCAATATCTTTTCGAAAAATAGCTATCACTATTTGATAAATAGCTATAGTTGAAGCATTATGCTTTACAATTTGGAACGGTTTCAGGTGTCAATCCTTTTGATTAAGATCGCATTTCGGAAGATGCGTTTCAATTCAGAGAATTTCAGTGGTATCAAACAACAACCAACATTCCAACAACCCAAATTGTGAAACTAGCTTAACGCTTTTGAATTTATAATTGTATGAGGAATGATCCGGATACTGCGAGTAAGGAGTTCTCTTCTAGTTTGTTGCTTCATTAACCGTTACAAGTGATTTCAAATCTGTTCGCAGCATTCTAAAAGTAATTGAATTTTTTTGTTTTTTCTTTGCTCTTGACACGCAAGGGTAGGTTTATTTCGTTTTCTACGATGTTGCTATTGTTGTACAATTTTCAGATAAACAGATATTCAGCTGTGATACAGTTCATATCATTTAGATTCTTAAGATTTTCTTGCTTCAAAAACAGCATTTTGCAAACACGAAAAATTAATTTTTTTCAGACAAACAACAGAAAGTTTTTTATAAAGTTTAAATCCTGCATTCGGATTACAAATGTAATTTGTGGAAAAATATTCGGGAGTACTCTTTCATTAAATTGCGTTTTGAATATTCTTTAAAAATAAGTTTTTATTTAATATTTGAATGATCATTTTTTATTAATGAAAATAACATTTTAACTTTGCCTTCCATAAGTGACGCTGATCACATTTCTAACAAACGATAACAAGTTTGTTATGAATGCGAATTTGAATGAAATTGGGCATTCTATAAGATTCTTACTTAGCCTTCCATTTTTCGAAACTGTGAATTTAGCTTCTCGCTTACTTTTATGAAAACACTCAAAATAATAGATGCATTTGAATTAATGACAACATAAAGGTTAACTTATTCCATAGGAAAATTACGAGGAAAGTGCATAATTAAATGCTTCTATAGTAAACTTACAGACTGGTATCATAACATGATGATTAATGCAAAATATTGTCAGTTTTATATTCAATAATAATCCTATTTTTTCTTCATAATCATTTCTCTAAATGATTATGAAGCAATGTAGTATAATAAAAATAAATACAAATTTAAGTAAAAATAAATACAGAATTTAAAAAAAATCAATGCTTATAAAATATTCAAATAGGAATTTGTTTTCGGCACCGTCAGATTAGTCTTAAAAATGCTCAAATAACAGATCCAAATATTTTTATAACAAAATAGCAGAAAAATTTCATCACCAGATAATATTATTAAAATTTAATTCTTTTTTTAGGAATTAAAACTCTCATATCTAGTTTCGAGAATAAATTTTACAGTTCAATATAATAAAAAAAATATTTTATATCTGATAATGAGGGAAAGCGACAGAACTGTACTCACTTTATGTAAACAATTGGACTCATTTCAAACAAAAATTTGTTCTCTTCACAGCAGTGCTTTATGAGACAATCGGAAAATGATCGTCGGTTCCCACTCCAATTTGCTGCATTTTAAAATTGCAAAACTTTCCCGATCTCATCCCTTACTGAAACACTAAGTGGGGAATCATCTCAAAAATCGAAACACTGATTCGATAAGGAAAAGGTATCCTATCACTGTCTTCGGGCGATCGGTAAGGGAGGAAACAATCTTTTTGTTACAAAATGTGACATTTTTAAAAATAAATCTGCCTTTTAGATTTGACAATTTCGTTGAAAATAGCAATCCCAATGTCTGCCTACAGGAAGGTTAAAAAATCTATAATACCAAATATAATTCAGAATTTTTGATACTCAGAACTATTTAGTGGACATAATAAAATGCCTCAAAACTTAACTCTTTCTTTTTCGGTTGTCATTCACATTGATATTCTTTTGAAGGGCATGATGCCAGTCGTACACGCCTAAGTATGCTAATGCCGATCAAATGAATATGGCCAAGACTATTTTCTAAAATGAATATAACCAAGACTATTTTCTCAGGGATTGGTTGCCTGCTTGCTTCTATATAACTTGGTTGCTCATTTCCCCAATTTTAAACAAATTATATTCATCTAATCAAATATCAAAATCAAAATAGATTTTTTAACGATAAATTGACATTCTAAAGCCAGTATGAAAAGAAATTAAAGAATTCCTTTTCTTAAGATTTGCTCTAGGTAACCTTTGATCAAAATAAAGATACTTTCACCCCTCTGGAATTAACAGTCTTCTAATTCCTTCATCTTATTTTCCTGCCGGGACCAGAAATTATTGAGTAAAGCTCAAGAATACGATTGGGGAAATTTCGCGGTCCCACTTTTCAAAGCCAATCTTCTTCCAGACTTCAAAAATTCCAGAAATAATCCATTATTTTAATTTAATATGTGACACTTCTCACTCTCCTTGAACAGCTTTAATCATCGATGTGCCGAGCAGGGAATTTTCTGTAAAATTAGAAGAAAGAGAAATCGGAATTTATGCTGTCGCTTCTTCGACTTTTTGCAGAGGATTACTTTCCCGCTTCCCCCTTTCCCATTCTCTCTTGGCTGACGTCAGACGGATTCTTTTCCACTGACGCGTTCCTCCGACCGAGATCATCCTTTTCGCACTTCATTTATTCGACACCAGATATGAAACCAGGAAGCAATAGCAGCTGGAGATGAGAATCTCTTAAAGGAAAAAATGATTTTATTCAGGGAGCTTATGTTCAAATGTCCGCCGGGCTTATATTCCTATTTCCGTTCAAATATCCGCCATAGAACAATAGCAAAATTTATTCTGTGGAAATAATAAAAGAACTAAGAGTTTTTGTTTACTGTATTCAAAGGAACGATATATCTAAAATGATGGATTTGAAAAGTGTAAATATAATTTGACCCACAACATTTGTTCTTCCGCATAGTATATATTTCTTAAAAAGTTTTATAACCCATTATTTAAAACATAATGCTACTTTGTTTAAATATGAATCTGCTCAATTGTCCACACTTTCCCGATTGTCCTCAACTGTGAATGCTACGCTCTTATTCATCAGATCATGAAAAATGAGTATTTTTTAAACAAACCCAAAATGAATATTTAAAGCAAATATAAGTTCCATTTTATCTATAAAATATTTATATTACAAATAACAACAACAAAAAAAAAGAATTTTTTTCTAAAATACCATTGTTTTGTATCGTTAAGCTAAAATTGCTGAGCATTGATTTTTAAAAGAACAGATTTCCTTAAAAACTGATTTGTCCAATTGAAGGAATCAAGAAGCACCTCTAGCGGTGGGATGAAACAGAGTACATACTCTATTTTCCTATGAACAAAGGTCCAATCATCATCTTTAGAGAACAACTTGTTCATGAATGACTTGTAATGAGGACTGTTTTGCATAGACAACGAAACCTGCTTTATAACCTGCGCTTATTTGATCATTCAGATTCATTTATCGATTTCTCGCTTGGGTTGCATACCACGACATTTTAGATTGATTTTAGAGTGATTCGAAAACATGAAAATAACTTTTCACTGAACTAGAAAATATGATGAGGAGTGTCTTCGAGTTGCGCAGAAAAAATTTTTATTGCTCAAGGAACATTATGCAATTCAAATTCCATTTACATTTTTTTAAAAATATTTAAAATAAAGAAAATGCTGTTTTTAAGGGCATTTCTAATTCATAAACTTTGATTTCCCCTCATTATAGTTTTCAGAGTCATATATAGTACCTAGTTCTCCTCCTCCCAAAAAAAAAAAAAAAGAATTGCATACCTATTATTTTGTCGTACCAGTTTTGATACGAATCTCTGCACACAATTCGTCTGGCCATTCTATGCATCTGCCCACATTTTCGGTCCATAACAGTGTTGCTTCGTTTCCGAAACTTCAGTAAAAGAAGGAAGATATTTACCATGCCTTTTCAAGTACACTTCTTCAAGTACACAATAATTCGAACACGAGATTTCGACGAATCTCCACATTTTAAATCTCCCTGTATGCATAAAAACATATTTCTGGCATTACTTCTGTCCATATATCTATCTGTGACAAAAAATGACTTACAAATACGTTGGGCAAGACGGATGAAATATGGTATACGATTTTCACAGCAATTTTTTAATATTTATTTCAAATTTTCAGCAAAATCTATTCAGAAGAAGTATATATGTTCGACTATTCGAGTATAAGCTAGCACGACAACTACATAATGAAAAGAGCTAGATGGATAAAAATTTACATCTGCAATGTAACCTATTGAATTTTGTAGCAATTCCAACTAGGCATTAAACGTCGGTTGTTCTGCAAATTCAGAAATATGTAGACATGATACCTCAAAGAAGCAATGATTTAAATATATCAAATTTGGTGTATATATGACTACAACTATAGTTCTGTGTCAAGCTTTGGTTTCGAATGGGCGAGAAAAACGCGTCTAAAACACAAATTCGATTTTCGGGTGCTATTAGTTAATGAAAGATGAATGAATACCCCTGGGTAGATTCAGTAAAATTGCAAAGTTCAATATTTCGTAACTATTCTGTGCCAAAGTGATGCAAGGCTTTCTCTGAGATAAAAGATTTATAAGCTAATTTGTTTTTAAAATAATCTAAAATTTGGTGTGTACAGAATATTTCACAGAATATGGTACCTTACTGCATTAAATTTAGACTTCATAATTTTTGAAATATATTTATAGGCCGGAACAAAATATTATTATTGATTTCATTTCAATCATTTTGAAAGCAAAACTAAAAACTGAATTTTATGCAGAATCTCAGAAATTTTTCTTGAATTATTGTTTGAGATATTACATAAATTATGAAAAATATTTTGTAGTTAACATAAGACTTAAATACCGAGCGATTCTGTTTGCAATACTCACATTCAATAATAATAATAATTAATTAATAACAATAAAGATGATAAATAAAATAAAGCGCTTGGTTTTATTAAAAAATATCTTTATATTAATTGCAATTTCATCATTTGCATTTTAAATTAAAGTGGAAAAAGCCGGAAATGACAACAAATTAGCACAATATATATAGTAAATTGAACGAAATGATCTAAACAGTATAAGTTTGGTATGGCTATCAAAATTTGAAGGTTTAAAACATTTTGTTTGAGAATCCTTTAAGAGACCAGTTACTTAAAATATTTAATTGAAAATTTTAGCGAGCGGTAATACTGGCGAACCGGCTGGTCGCCAAAGGCGGCTAGTATTACATAAATATAGTGTAAATGAATTTCCATCCATTATTCATTTGTATACAGATACTATTGTCATCTACGAATTTGTAAATATAAATATAAGTGTATATGATAATATCTATTAATTATAAAAAACAGATTACTCTGATGGCATAATTCGTATCATTGCACAGTAAAAGTGGTTAAGAGTATAGCTTTTTCATTTATTGCTTCTTTTAACTTTATATTTATTAATGTAAAATGAAAAATCTGCAATATTCACTAAAAGTTTTTTAGGGAAAATTGTTCGAAAATTTCCCATTTTTCTTGGCTAATTTTTAAAAAATAAAAATAGAATAATCTTTAGATTTAAAAACAAATATAAATTTCTTAATCTATATCTATACTTATAATAAAACACAATGTGTGTGCGTGTGTGTGTTTGTGTGTATGTTGGCGCTCTACAGGCCAGACCGTTCAACCTACAGCTACCAAATTTGGCACGTGTAAACCTTGTAGGCCGGGAATGTGCAGCTCGGGGCTATTTCTTCGAATTTTTAACTAGAATTTTATTTATTTAAAAATTAAGCGAAACTTTGGCGTATTTCTGCTATAACTTCCGAAAATATTACAGTACAAAAAAGATTTTTACATGAAGTTAAAGATCAAAAATGTATCTTTTAAATAATACTAATGTTTTAATCTTAAAATTAAATTTCTATTTTTAATGAATTTTTAAATAAATATTTTAACTATGTTTTTCAATAATTTTTTTCGTAAAAAATAAAAATTAAAATTAAGCACGTTTCGCATTCATGGGAAAAAATAAGCTTTTTTCAAAGTGTTGTCATCACATTGATTAAAGCTCCAATTAAAAATAAATTAAATCTTTTTGGAAATGAAATCTGCTAAAATATAATTTTCGGCACGTGTCTGTAGGAAATGAACCAAATATGAAATATTATTTTTTCTAAAAAATAAATTCAAGAGAATTGATGAACTTTTACACTCTCTATACAGGGTGTTTATTTAGTCCCGGACCCATTTTGATGTTTAATGACTCATAAAATAATGAAGATATAAACAAACTTATGGCATTTATTGATGCAATAACTCATATATTTTCCTTTTCAGGTTTGAATATTTTTACTTTTGTAAATATTGTCTGCGCGTGTGGTTAATTTCAGATAATTTCATTTTCCAGTCTAAATATCTGTACTTTTCTAAATATCGTCTGCTTATTAATTGCATTTTTCTCTCTTTTGTTTTTGGCAACTATTGAAATGTTATTTGAACTTTTGATGTGTTTGTTCTATGTAGTACTTTTGTATGTGATGTTTTATTCGAGCGGCTAATAAGAAGAATGCATACACCACAAGAGAAAGCACCGATTTGATGGTGGTCATAGAGTTATTTTCCCAATTAACTAAATCACTGACTTTTAAGAGTTAATTTCCAATCACTTAAACTGACTGATTTATGAAAATTTGAATATCACTATTCAATAAAAAAAGGATAATTTAGATTTTCCATCGATCGCTTCAAAGAAAATACGCCAATCAGCGCGCAGGTTTCTCAAGATTAATTGTCCTAAGATTATGAAAATGGTGAGTTTTTCTAAATTTTTAACATTTAAAACTTCATAAATGTGTCTTAGGTGATTGTGGAAAATAGAAACTTTCATTCATTTATTTAAAATTTTGTGTGTCCAGAATATTTCTCAGAATATGATATCTTACTGTATTAAATTTAGACTTCATAACTTTTGAAATATATTTATAGGCCGGAACAAAATATTATTATTGATTTCATTTCAATCCTTTTGAAAGCAAAACTAAAAACTGAATTTTATGCTAAATATCAGAAATTTTTGTTGTAGTTAACATAAGACTTAAATACCGAGCGATTCTGTTTGCAATACTCACATTCAATAATAATAATAATTAATAAACAACAATAAAGATGATAAATAAAATAAAACGCTTGGTTTTATTAAAAAATATCTTAATATTAATTGCAATTTCTTCATTTACATTTTAAATTAAAGTTGAAGTTTTGCCGGAAATGAGAACAAATTAGCAAAATATATATAGTAAATTGAACGAAACGATCTAAACAGTATAAGTTTGGTATGACTATCAAAATTTGAAGATTAAAAATGTTTTGTTTGAGAATCTATTAAGAGACTTGTTACTTAAAATATTTAATTGAAAATTGTAGCGAGCGGTAATACTGGCGAACCGGCTGGTCGCCACAGGCGGCTAGTAATCAATAAAACCTGGTTTTTGATTTCGATAACTTATAATGTTTTGATAAATAAGTAACACAGAAGATTATGAAATAAATTTTTACATATAAATGTGAAATATATTCTGGACGACAGTTTCTTTTCGAAATTATAATGAAAGGATATATGAACCAGAGGTGCCATAAACAGAGAAAAATCAGAATATTGGAAATACTTCATGTCCATATATGTTTATAAGTTATTAATTGAATTCAATCGATTTTTATGATTTTCCCAGCCTTAAAAAAATTCTAAATGAATTCAGCACTCAAATACTTGTCAACGTTTCTGAAAGTATTGATGTGAACAGTTAATTATTTTCAAAATTTTCATCAGGCATTTTTTACCACATAATATATATTTCAGATTAATTTTCTTAATTTATAATTACAATTCTTTCGTCTTAAAATAAAATCGATAGTATCTTGAGCATGCGATTCTTTTTTTTTTCTTTCAAATTTTATGTTGTTTATTTATCTCGTTTAAATTTAAATAATTTTTTAGATAACCAAAAAAAGATTCTTATTAAAGAAAGTAATTTATTCTTTTTAGACTACATATTTCAAAATTCTAGAAGACTTCATACACAATTCAAAATCTGTTATTCACTTTACAACATACATTATGGATAATTTGTTCATATTTTGGATAAGAAAATGTCAAAATAATGTGAATAACTTTATCAATTTAAAAAAAAATTAGATCATATATTTATAGACTACATCTACTACGGGCATAAATTGCATTTAATATAGCAATTACTTCGAAGGGTGGAGTAAACATTAGAATATAAATTAATTAATGATTCTGAAGCCCAGAAATTATGTTCGAATAATTGATAAAATATATCAAGAATAAATTCTATATGCTTGAATTTGTTTTTCGACAGAGCATTTTCTCTCATTTTACTGAAATTTAAAAGGCTAGTTGACGATAAAATAAAATTATTCGAAAAAAAATGTTTTACTTGCTTATAATTTATGCGAAATATAATCGAATATATATATATATATACTTCCAAATTAATGAACAATTCGCATTAACGAAATATTTTCATTACATTTGGTTTTATTATCATTAATGATTGAAAACGAAATTGAATAATTTTGAAGGAGTATTTAAATTTTACATCTTAGTCTTCTACTTGTACTGGTACTATAGGATTCCAGACATGCATTTTCTATCTGTTTCCAAAATAATTTTAATAATTTATTTATCTTTCATTTAATGACATCCCCAACGGCAGTATAACTCAATTCTATATTAATAAAATGTTTTATGCATTTTCTATCAAATAAGTTGGCTCTTTGAATTTTATTTCAGAATTGACAGATTAAATCAATATTACTTTTAGCAATTTATTTCACATTTTATTAAATTCCCCTTTTTTTATATATTCTGTTTCAAATAGCCTCCTGACAATTAACTCTGATATGTGTCTCACAGTCTAACCTCGATATGAGTATTTTATCAAGAATGCAATAGCAAACGATACTGGCATGTAGATTGTAAGTTTACAGAGGCAATTAAACTGGTACAAAAATAAAAATAAAAATACTATTACTGACTTCAAGAGAATATCTAACACATCTAAATACGGAAGCGAGTCTTTAACTGAAAATATCAAATATTTCCCGATGTAATTATGATACATTATCCGAACATTATACTCTAAGCAATTTGTCCATTGAAAATCACTTCATGACATCAAAAAAGAGTTCCGTCAGAGGGAATTTCAAAGTTCTTACAGTTTTAAATATGCAGACAATCTTCTAGAAAGATTTTAGGTACAGCATCGATTAATATTCATTACTGCCTTTAGAATGGTAGATTTAGTTTCTACATAGCAGAATTAATTTGGGTAAGTTTTTTTTCGCGCGACTATATGTTATAAACACGATGAACCAAATCACAAGGAAGTTATTGTGCAGTGTTGTTCCGCAGTCTATTACAAGAAAATTATACCTGTGAATTTTTACGAAAAACCAAATAAATGAAGTTAATAATCCACTTAAAAAAAGAACGGCGTCTTTTAATTATTTTCTTTTAGGCACAATAGATTTATCAACTCACAATAATATTAGGCAAATAAAATTACGGAAATTGAATAAGCCCATTAATGAAATACAACTATTAATTAGTAAGGAAAATCTTGCCAATTTTGGAAATACATTTTCCACAAAGAATATTTCTGTGATAAGCTTTAATTCTAAAAAATACCTAGATATTTATTCCTAAATAGAAAATGTTTCTAAATCCAGAAATAAAATTATAATATAAATCTGAGCTCTTTACAAATTTACTCGAATCAATTAATTTAATTTTGTATCTTAAAGAAGTTACAGGGAAATGCAAATTTCAACACCTCATCGTTTCAACCATCTTTGAACTCAGACAGGGCTACTGCAATAGGTAGTCTTCCTGTCAGAAATCTATCTCAGGCGCTTTAAAATTATAAAATAAAAGTCTTAACTTTTGCTTTATTATTTTAAGCCATCATCTTGCCTCTACAATATGATTCAGTTCAGTACAAATGTGAAACACAGAACTTCATCACAATGATTTTCCAATTTTTCATAATAATTTTTTTAAAAAAATTCCAACGTAGCAGACTTTTTGTTTTCATTTTAATTGAGTTTGTGGAAACAATTTCACACAAAAAAATTACACCTATTAATTTCTTTTCAAAACTTTTGGTTCATCAGAAAGATATATTATCATATAAGATGATAATGTTTTTATTTTAATATTTGAAAAAACCATAGAGTAAGAATTTATTGGCTGTTTATTGAACTGTATTTCAGACTTTAAGATAATAATATAATAAATTCAGTTGAGAAACGGAGATTCTGATTTATCTGGTCAGTCTGTTGTGAATTGATTTTGAATAAATAAACCAGCTTCAACCCATTGGTGAAACAGAAATAAAAAGTAAATGTTGACGGCAAGCAACATTGACAGACAGTAAGATTTAAGGAAATGAATGTCATATATATATTAATTTAAAATGTCGGTGTTTTTGGGAAAGCAAAATTTAATTTTCCGAATTTCCTGCGGCATTTCAGCATTACTGCGGCATTACTATAGTATATAACTCCTGTATATTTTCATTCAGCAATACTTCCAAAAAAATCTTTGTTTACATAAAAGTAAATGAGTAAAAGTAAAAGTAATGAGTCTAGATAAAAGTAATGAACAAATTCATCAAACATTCATTTCGTAATTCATTTTTCAACATTCATTTTGTTTTGTTTTTTCGAAATATCTTCTCGTAATCTGAGTACACTGCGATTCAACTCTATCATGATTTTTAGTATGAGCAACTTGATAAAAACTGTGCTATAACTAACCTTTATGCTTTCAAACAATAGTATAAAATAACTGAATATTCATCCATTTTGTTGATATAAAAACTGCTAACCGGAACCCTATATTTTAATCAGAGACAAGGCAAAGGCGAGAATTTTTAAGAGGCAGAAAATTTATTTGATAGTAAGTAAATCATCATATAACTTGAAAAAAGGAGTGGGTGATATTTTCCTTCTTTCTTTTAAAATCCGTTTCGATTTAAACATTTACAGATAACTCATTGTTCGTAGTAAATATTTTATGCTTCACTTCGGCTCTCAGTTTTGAAACGTAACTTTATTTGTTTGAAGAATTAGAAACTGTTTCGTTTCTTTGAAACAAACTTTCGCATCTTCCATTCTCTTTCTTCCACCGAAAAAAAGTTATTTCGAATTCCGCAGAAAATAATTGCATTCTTTGTTGAAGATGAGTAACAGAATTTCTCATTCCGTAATATTTTTTAAAACTTTCTTTTAGTAACTAACAAAGGGAAGACGAATTTGCTAAATTTTACAAAAATCTGAAAGAATTTCTTTCATTCCGTATTTCCTTTCGAGCCGGGAGGAGAGAGAGGGAGGACAAGTTTTATGTCATATATTACTGTTGCCTCTGAAACTCTAAATTATCTACAAATTTTTACCAAACAAGTTTTCTCTTTGCGAATATTTAGAGCAATATTTGAATAAAAAAATAAAATAAAAATTATCCGTTTTCAAAGAAATGAAAAAAGGTTATATAATGATCAAAATTATTCAGCAAATATGTCGACAAATGAAATAAAGGCCTTGAAGTATAATATAAATGTATATCAAACTTCAAGGCGTGATGAAATAACGCCTTGAGTTTACGAAGAATAGTTTTTATAATTACTTTTTCGGTGCATGCATAGCGGCAGCATCGGCTCAAAGATTCCGGCTTTAAGTTCTTCCATGAATAAAATAGAAATCTTCCCTGTTCATATTTTGTCCCTATTATATTCCCTGTTCATATTTTGTTATTCATTTCAACAATTCATTTTATTATTCTTTTTTGACATTGCACTTGTTTTAAGAACGAATAATTGAATACCTTGGCAAATATGCCTTTGATATCCAATCCTGAAAACGATTCTCGCGCATAAAAACTGCATAATTTGAAATATGATGGTGACGATGAAATCCATTGTCCTCAGATCTAAGTGCTGATATGCGTTTAATATACTTCCAAGTATCTTTCTGCGTGCAAATAAAAAAGCATTATTATTCATATTAAGTTCACTTTCCTTTATATAGTAAACACCGTACAATTTGATTGTGGTTAATGTTAACATCCACTCAATATTATTAACATCACTTGGTTCCGAATCGAAGTAATCAAATATACGCAAAAATATCCGTTTAATGTTATGACTACATTGTTTAATATTATCAGTTTTGAAGCAAAAAAAAAAATGAACAATCCTTCATTTTCAACTAATATTAATTTTTCATGGAATTTCCTGCTCTATTTTTAAGGAAATGAAGAATCATTTTTCTCCAGGGATAGGACTCGAATTCTTTGTCTGGACTAGATCAATCTAGATTGGTTTAAATAAATGCAAAATCTTACTTGAAATCTGTTGAATAGTTATAAACCAATATCAACCCGGATAAAATTATTAAGAACAAAGAATGAAAAATAACAAATTTATGGGTTAAATACAAAATTGAAACTAATCGGCTATGAAAGCCAAACTAGAATGAGCCAATGCAACACTGCGGAGCAGTCGAAAATTTCACCACCTCTTCATCGTAAAATTTTGCAAAGTCG
>JAPMOR010098801.1:45226-77104 GCA_026543865.1 Argiope aurantia
TTTATAAGAACGACAAAATATACATTAACAAAAGTATTTGGCTAAAAAACAAAACGGAGGAAGCAATAATATTTTTATTACAATAATTTTTATGTCAAAGTTAAAAATTCCAAAGTCGCAAAATTGAGTATACACCTTATAAAATATGCAACTTGACTACCATTATTTATTTTCATATGAATAAGTAAAATAGTTTTGTTATTCTAATTGGCAATCATCGATTTCCAAGCGAAAACAAACATTTTGGTTATTATAATGAGCTCCAGAAATGAAACAAATGTTGAAATTCGGAAACTTGTTATTCGATTGTCTGAAGATGGTGATTCTCTACGAGAAATTGCAAGGGAAATTCAACGCAGTCACGGATGCGTTCAAAAAATTGTCCAGAAGTATTAAATGTATGGAGAAATTGTTAATAAACTTAGAAGGGGAAGAAAAGAAATCCTTAGTGCCACGGCCAAGAGAAGAGTTATTCAACTGATAGAAAATAATCCTAAGGTGAGTGCTACAAAAATTACCACATCTACTTCAAGAACAATTGGAAAGTGTGTTTCTGCAGAAACAATTTGAAGAGTAATTCGAAAAGCAAATTATAATGTAGCAATTGATATTGCATAGGCAAAACAAAACTATTCATTTCCAAAGTAAATGGAGAGAAAAGAATTTCCTTTCCGAAAAGTCATATTTCAAAGCCTCCTGACTTCTGGAATCAAATAATATTCTGTGACGAAAGTCAGTTCAATGTTTTTGGTAGTGATGGTCGATGTTATGTTTGGAGAAAGCCCAATTCTGAATTTCTTTATAAAAACACCAATCCTTCTGTCAAGCCTGCAGGTGGTTCACTTCTTGTAAGGGGCTCTATGTCTGCAAAATGAGTGGGAAATTTATTTTTCATTGACGGAATCATGGACAAAATTATATATTTGGATATTTTGAAGAACAATTTAAAACAAAGCGTCCAGAATTTCGGTTTAGGGTCAAGTTTTCGGTTTCAACAAAATAATGACCCGAAACATACAGCTAAAATAGCTAAGTTATGGTTGTTGTATAATTGTAAAATGTAACTGCACACCCCTCCTCAATCTCCAGATCTCAATGTGATTGAAAATTTGTGGGAACAATTAGAGAATCAGTTCAAAAATACGATATTAGAGGCAAGGAACACTTAAAAAGAGTATTACAAGAAGAATGGTCGAACATATCCGGCGAAACAACTCAATCTCTTGTCAACTCAGTGCCATACCGTTTATAAGTTGTTCTAAATGCAAAAGGGTATGCAACAAAATATTAATTTATCTTTTTCTCTTTTTGTTGACAGATTTTGCTAGATGTATACTCAATCTTGCGACTTTGGAATTTATAACTTTGACATAAAAATGACTGTAATAAAAATATTATTGATTCCTCCGGTTTGTTTCTTAGCCTAATACTTTTGTTAATGTATATTTTGTCGTTCTTATACATATTAGCCATAAATAGGAATGTTAAAATCAAAAAGAATAAAATGAAAGAAGAAAGAGTATAGTGTGTACTCAATTTTGGGAGCCACTGTATATATATATATATATAGACCTAAGGTAAGAGGAATCTCTTTCTTTTATGTATAAAAAATTTAACTTGTTTTATCAATATCAGGATTGTTATAGATATATCAATATTATAGAATTAATGTTATAAATTTCTTAAGTCGAAATTATTCCATTTGGGCAGTTGCTTAGATTTTTGGAAAAAACATTCTCGTAATGGCTTATTTGTCTGCATAAATTGAGATTTTTCCGTCCAAATGACTAACTTTACACTCTGTATAATGAGACTGCATTTGTCTCTCACTCCAAATCAATGCTTACAAAATTTACAAATAAAACATTCCCGTTTTTAACAATAAATTTATCGAATTACAGGCAGGATGTTCAGCTATAAATTTTGATACAAATAGCAGGGCCGGACTGTAAATAAGCAAAGTAGGCAATTTCCTATGGGCGTTAAAAAGCAAAGGGGAGTTCCGAGTCCTCGTGATTTTTTTTTTTTTGTGGAAGTTTGTAATTTAATTTGCCCTTTCATTCAATTATAAATGCCATGCAATTGTACTCGTTCAAATTTAAAGTAAGTTCTGTTAATTAATTTATTAAGTGTTAAAAATTAATGTTGGAACATTATTCTAATAACATGCCTAATTGATTACTGTATACATGTTTTCTATCATGTTAGTTTATAATTCTAAAAAAAATATCTTGCTTTGTAATTAAAAAAAATTCCGATTATATTATTAAATATTATTTAGTATATGGTAAAAAAAAGTTTTATCCCTTTTGATTATTTTGTTTAAAGGTTTTGTTTGTTTTGTAACAAAAATTACTATTAAATTTCAGCTGTGCATTTATTATATGCTATATAATAAAACCAACGTTTTAGAAAGTGTTTTGCCATCAATCATTTTTCTAATTCATATTGTCAAAATTTAATTTTGAAAACTATTTACAAAAGTATTAATTAAAAAACGATATAAAATATTTTGTTTTGAATCTGTGGATAGTTCCCGAGATTTGTATTGCCTAACAGCTCTTAGATTTAATCTAATTCTGAGAGACAGGTTTAGTTTAATTGTATTTGAAACACAAAGACAATTTTTGGGGATGGAGCTCGTAATTTTGAGTCCCGGTCAGATAAAGAGGACAATACTGAGCTGACGCCCTCTCTCCACATTTCTGCACCACCCCACTGGAAAGACGTTATTCACATGACGTGAGATTAAGAGTGCAAGATATAGGTATACAGGTACGGATCTTTAGTGGGATCGGGGACATGGAGGCATCCGTTCTCGAAACCGAGAACCTACCACTATATCTGAGATTTTGGTGTAAAAGAGAATAAAATCGGAGAATATGGTGTAATGACCACAAGCAAAATTTTATCAAACTATCTTTTTGAAATTTTGAATTGTGCTCATAAACAACATCATTTAAAAAATGATTTTTGGTTTAGTGGAGGGGCTAAATTTTCTTGGCAACTGCAATGACTTTTTAATTGTAAAAAATTTGTAATGTGTATGAAAATGCTTAAAAAAGATTTAACTCCCCGAATCACACATAATTCAGGAAACAACAATTCTACTGATAAAGAATCATAAGAAAAATCAATAATAATAGCTACAATAATCTGATTGCATTTGAATTTGTTTTTATCTCAATACTCAAAAGAAATGCTATGATGAAAAGAAACTTTTAGAAATTAAAAACAATGGCTGCAGCATAATTTATTAACTTTTGAAATTATTTATCTCTTCTGCAATTCTTTAGCAGAACTCAACCATGTGCTTAACTTAAAGGTCGTATTTGCTTATTGTCCAACATTCGAATTTCCTTAGCAAATCCTTTTGTACAGCCAGATCCAATGACAATTTCTTTTCCTTTTTTTTTCTAGTTCAGCAACCGCTTTTTTCTGTGTTCCTGCACAAAGACAGTAGCAGAGAATGTTATCAAAAACAATCTTTCCTTTTAACAGTCAATCTTATAAGAAATAGTCCCAAAATTTTTTTTGGATAAGTCTTTCTCATCCCTTACTGTCATACATAGCAGGTGTATTCTTTTGTACTCTTTTTAGATATCTATGCCGTACTTAATCTTCGGCAGAAATAACCAAGGAAAATATACAAACAGTATCTTTTGTCCACATTATGAAGGCAGAAGAAATAATACATGTATGGTTGTTTATGTTTCAATAAACAATACAAAAATTTCAATTTCAATAGGAAATAAGACGCTTCTTGTTCGGACAAGGTAAAATTTCAAACATTTGGCAGCTCAAAATATTTAACATGTTATGTTCAAGGTCTTAACACGAACTATTTCATCTGTCTAGTTAAGTTGATTTTGAGTAATCATATTCACATATACAAGAGCAAATGACAGCTGGTTTTCTAGTCTCGGGTGGGGTTCAGAAATTGGTTCTACAAATTTCTGCTGTAAAGAAAACATACTCAATTCCATTCATTTACCCAGTTCTCTTCTTGAGATATTGTATCTACATACATAAAAGGAGACAGTCAGACATATTATCAGTTTCAGGAAAGAATAAAACAAGGAGATATATTTAAGTCCCTAGGACAATTTTTTAGAATTACGGTATTATTTTTTATTTGGAGAGACAGTGAAGATAACCATTTGAAAATGAAACTTTCAAAGATTATGGCACGTTCGAGATTTCAGGTTCTGAGAACATCAGTTATAGACGGACCAGAAACTATTTCTGCATTTTAATAATTATTATCATTTTGTATCCCTGAAAATCTTTTGGAAGAAATGTTAGTGGTCAAGTAATAAAAGATAATTTATATTCACAACCACATATATGTACACTGGTGTGCAAAACTTAAGCAACAATGCAAATTTTAAACAGATAGCCATGAAATTGTAGAAAAGGAGTGCTTGCGATCCCTACAATGAACACATAATTCAAGAGAAAAACCATTCGTATGCAAATATCAGGACCAAAACGTCACAGCCGACGTGAGCGTACGGAAAACACGTGCGGAAGGCGGGCGCGGCTCAACACTACAATAAAAGGAAGGACAGAGACGCACTTAAAGACATTCGCTGCAAGTGCACGTGAATTAATTCGTGAAATATGGCTAGCAGAAATCACCTGGACGATTTCACACGTGGAAGAATGATCGGAAAGCTGGAGGAGGGGTGAGTGTGACCAGTGTAGCTGAAGAGTTCGGAATAAAGTGTCGTTTCGCGCGCTTGGAAAGCCTTCCAAACCACAGGTACAGCTGTGAGAAAGGTTGGTGGTGGCCGCCAGAGGAAAACAACTGCAGTGGATGACCGACATATCGTCCTGTAGGCGAAAAGAACCCGAAACCAGTCAGCAAGCGCCATTGCTCAGCAACTGTGTGCAGCAACGGGGCTACAAGTGTGGCATTTTACTGTGTCCAGACGCCTTCACAAATGTGGCCTATTCGCCCGCCGTCCTCAACGCTGCATCCCTTTGAAAGTTTCCCACCGGCGGCACCGTTTAGAGTGGTGCAGGGGGCACAAAAACTGGACACCTTATCAATGGAGTCGTTTCTTCTTTACAGATGAGAGTCGTTTTAGTGCCGCAAGCGATTCCCAATGCCATTTGATTTGGAGAGATATCGGGGCACGGTTTCATCCCAGTAACATCACGGAAAGGGACCGCTTCGATGGTCCTGGGGTTGTCGTCTGGGGAGGCATTATGATGAACGGGCAGACGGAGCTCCACATTTTTGACAGAGGTTCTGTAACTGGAGATCGCTATTGTCAGGAGGGGATCCTTTCCCATGTGCATCTGTTCCGAGTTACCATTGGATCAGACTTCGTTTTTATGGATGACAATGCACGGCCACACAGGACTCATGCTGTTGAGGAACTCCTGGAAAGTGAAGATATCACTCGAATGGATTGGCCGGCGTGCTCCCCTGATTTAAATCCGATAGAACATGTGTGGGATGCGTTGGGAAGACGCCTTGTGGCACGATTACATCCTCCTGGGAACACCCGACAACTTAAGCAGATGCTGATTGAGGAATGGGCACTGTTACCTCAAGAACTGTTGGACAATCTGGTGCTGAGTGTGGGGAGACGGTGAGAAGCAACCATTGCAGTAAGGGGAGGGCATATCCCATACTAAGAAATATCTGCTTGCTGTTCTTCCTCTTGGAAAGACAATCATGTGTAACGATACTATGAGTTCAATAAAGCCTTTTTTTTGTTTGATTCCGTACTGTATGCATTGTATTCATTTCTGCGCAACTATGCTTTCGTCATTCTTTCAGAACAAAATGTTGTATCTCATTTCTGAATTTCATGTCTCTCAGATGATTTCTCGTGAAGTTATGGCAAAAAACATATCTGTTGTTTAAGTTTTGCACACCAGTGTAGTTGATTCCCGTTTCAGCTTCTTCTTCCGATAATAAACTCAGCTTTTGAATCGTGTTATGATACTCCAAGACTTTTCACATTTTTGTGAAAAAGATATCATTTATGCAAATTCGATGAGTAAAAAATTGTAATAGTCTTATTGTAGTATGAGCAATGGCAGATCAATTCTGATATCTTTCAGTAAATTCACAAAATCTAGAAGTTTGGTATGCCTTCCTCCAAATATTCCTAAAAGCCAAAATACCTTCAAATGTAATGCAAAAACGCCTCCCTCTACCACCAATAAACTCACATTTCCATGGGAGCATTTGACCACAGCTGGAATCACACAGATAAATCTGAATCAATGGATGGCATTCCGATCACTCAGATTTATATCATTGGTGGGTTCCCTAAGGGTCAGTCCCAAGGACCGTCAATGGCATGGCTCAACTTCTCTCGAAGAATAAGAATCAGTGAAACTCCTCCCAAAGGAGGCATGTCTCGTAATCGGTACTCACAAATCACTTCTGCACTCAGGAGGCTGGCAAGAACCAACGACCGTACTGGAGGTTTCTCAACACTAAGTCTGAGGTACCCACAGAGGGGTACAATCAACTGATAAAATGGAACAAAATATCTTGGAGCAATTCTCTATCAAAGATTCGCTAAAGAAATTCATATCAACAAAATTAACTCGCGTAGACATGCAAGGGGTAATTTATATCCCAAGCCAAATAAAAATAAATAAAATGTAAAAATTTCTTCTTTTCTGCAGAATGTTAACAGGCTTCTTCTGAAAAGAGCCAAATCCATTATAAATTGCTTTTATTTTATTTTTTATTTGAATTCAACTTAAGAAGTGCAAAATCCCACGCCAAATTAAATTTAAAAAAATGTAAAAAATGTCTTCTTTTCTGCAGAATGTTAACAGACTTCTTTCTGAAAAGAGTCAAATCCATCGTCAAATGCTTTTATTATTTATTTTTTTTCATTTGAATTCTACTTAAGAAATGCAAAATCGCCTCCTGTGCATTCTCTCGTGAAGTTTCTTAATTGAACATTTTAGAAACATGACATTATCTTTGTTATGTCACTTTTCTACATCAACAAAGGAATGAAGATTACAGTCTCCTGCCTAGGTAAATCCTGTCGATACTGCTACGATCCGTGGTGGCAGGGTGGTCGTCTGTACGTATGAAGAAGAAGTCTCATACCTAGGATTTCTCCACAATACTTCCATAGATGGCAGTAGATCGCTTTTAGGGACATTTAGGCTATTTCGTCCGTATGCATTCTTTTCATGGAAGAATTTTATTTTATCCATGAATATTAATGATTGTACACGTGATTCGTCAGAAAGATTCATTGAAATTTCTAAGTTAAATTTTTGACCGTTATTATTATTTTCTCTTTTTGTAGGTGAGAATCAATATGCCTTGAAGATAAATACGTTATAGCATTCATCAGTTGTATAAATTAGAATTACTCTTAATAAACTTGTTCGGAATAGAGAAAAAATTCTGATTGAATTGAACTGTTTGTTCTTTTTTTGAGATAAACAGTGATTTGATTGCTTTTTTATGAGAAAAGATTATTATTATACACTGTTAAATCACTTGTATTTGGATGAAGATGGAGTTTTATAATCAACCATAAGATTCCCTTATAAACTTGGGTTGCAAAATTTTGCATGCATTTTAGATGGTAATACAATATTTTAATATTTTGAGAATTTAAATATTAATTAATCCATTAATTTTTTATGTTTATTCATAGCATAATGGTTATGATTTTAAAAAAATGTCTTTTATATTCAATAAGGGACATGCATGAAAATGAATTACAAATTAACGATAATTAAAATGAGGAAGATAATTAGAATAATAAGATATAATGAAAAGAATTATTTTCCATTACTCTAAAAAATATTTGCTTTTTACCAAACACTTATTTAAAAACATAAAAAAAAATCAATAACTATATTATTACTTTGTTTAAGAAGTTCTGCAATTCCATTAGAAAATATTTTGCTCTCCTTTCTGAGTAGGTAAATATTTTGAACTCGATAATCTCATTATTTGCTTTTTAGAACACATTTCATCTTCTCTCGACTTCATGTGTAATGCGTTGCAATTGATTCTGCGATTTCCATCGTCGTCTGGAAGAAGAATATTTCTTTTTCGAAAGATATTTCTCTCCGTGGGGACTTCAGTATACATAAAAAGAATACATTCTAAGAAAGTGTCGATATATCTTCAGACTAAAAATAAAATCGGAAACCGCGAAAGCTATTGAACGCACCGTCTTATCATTCGTCGCATCTCTTTGATATTTTCGTAACAATTCCTTTTGTGTAGAAAAAAAAAACTGTTTTTGGCATGATGCATCATTACTTGCAACAACATGTATTTCCTGGCAAGAAAGAAAGAGTACGATATTCATCAGACTCAAGCAATCGTGAAACGGTTTCAGTGTCGCACAAACATTATTCTTACGTGTAAAAAAATGAAAGATTGGTGCGGATAGTTTTATACTTAATCTAAATATTACAGATAATAATAGTGTGTGTAAATTAATGGTAAAGATTACAAAAAATTGCTATAAGCATAAATCTTATTTATAACAAAAAAGGCAAGGAACAAAAAATGACAGCATAACTCCACCGCAGTTTATAAAATCAGAAAAAAATCATTTATTGGAACAGTAGAAAAATGGATATCTTGTCCATAAATACTAACATTATCAGCTTTATTTTGAAACTTTAATAAGATGCAAAGTTACCGTATTCATCAAAACCTTCAGAAAAACATCTACGCAGGCTTAGAATCAAATTATTTAACCATGCTTACTGTAAAACGACCCACCCTTGAATGAGTGCCATCTGAAGTTCTGAAATAGTCTTGAAGAGTGGATGAAATGCTGTAATTTGACTTCCGTACATGCCGAATAAGTGGTCAATCGGCTTCACATCGGAAGAGAACGTTGGAAACTAAAATGGGTAATACCGACCGACTTCTGCTAAGAATTTATACACAATTCCATCCATTTCATATGTTATCTTGCTATTGTAATTTCTTATTAAACTTCTTGTTTTTGTTTTTGTCTCTTGACAAAATCTCTTGTTATTGTATCACCGAATATATGAAGAAGTTCCTGAATTATATCTTAATTTCAGACCATCAAGATTCTATGTTGCATATGAAGAATTGCTCAAGAGGACCAGGATAGTAAAATCTTAAACCAGAAGCATCGGTAATTAAAAAACGTAAACCAGTAAATTCGAAGTAAATGGTGTTCAATGACATTTTCTTGGTTGAAAACGGGTTTCTTGGTATCTGAATCATAGTGCAAAAAAATCAGAACCAAGAATCAATACACAAGCAACTCGTCCTAGTCCAACTAATACGTTCGTTGCATTAGCTAACTTCCTCCATCAAAAAGTTACTATGAGTGACTGATTCGGGTTACCATATAGACAATTCTATCTCAACCGTCAGTACAGGATATGGATACTAACAATTTAGCGACAGAATTGCTACAGAGCTTAAACTTTTTTCTTGTTAATTGCAGTCAAGTACCAACCTTCTTGCGGACAACCTGGGCACGATGGCAAATCTTGCATTACCACGCTTACGGTGATCTCAATTTTACAAGTTATTTTAGAATTTCACTTCAACGCAGCAAGGACAGTTTTGCACACTTTATCAGTTGTTCTTTCTTTTACTAAGCACAATGAGAATGTTTAATTTAAATATAAACATGCTGTTATAGAAGATATCTGCTTTCGTGATTTTATTTCAGAAGAAATTCTTGCCATATTTTTAACTCAGAAATGCACAAATATTCCTAGTTTATGATTATGAACGTAGCAAACACACTAAAAAGCTTTCAGTATCTGCTTTCAGATCTCGTTTATGAACTAAAAAGACGGGAAAATAAATAATCATTATAATGTGAAAATTATTTAGATATAAATCTTTTTATATTGTAAAATCGTCTTGCGAATTCTTTTTAATAAACTGGAAAAAAGAAAGAAGGAAATAAATCACTCGATTCCTTATTAGAGATGAATGGTCACACCTGCTCCGAATCGGAGAGTCAGTTTATAGATACACTTTAGTTCTTCTTCCCTGGAGATTCGGACAACTTCGGTGAATTATCCGCTAAGGTTATTTACATTCTACAAAGCGAACTAACACGAAATGAAGCAGGAGTGATGTTTCTTGCTTTTTGAAGTGGTGACGATTATAAGAAAATAAACATCCTTTTCTAATCAAATTAATTAAAATGTGATATTAATAAATTTACCATAAATTATATTTTTGTTGAATATATATATACATTATTATAATATATATAAAATGAAAATGCATATATTTTATTCTCATGTAGCCGAAAGGGACAGAAAAACACTTCTAAATTTCTAAATTTAGTGCAGTGTGGCCCATTGAAAAAATATAACTCTTCAAAATAACATGCGAAGAAAGCTAATCAAACAAATCATCTCCTCTCTCCAGAGGTCGACACTTCTCTTCTTTATTAGCACAACATATTTTCTGATATCACCAAGATATTCTTCCACATTCTGAATGCCGGACAATATTGTGAAAATATCGCAAAAATGTATTTGGGCATTTCTTGGCAATAGGATTCCTCTTCTTTTAACTGGACAATGCATCTAGCGTCCGTTCGACCACCACAACGGAATTATCAAATTTAAAGTAAAAGCCGAAATAGCTAATATTTGGCGCTTAAATCTCAAAAAGTTAAAGTTTCTGATATTGTGAAAACAAATGAAACGTGGCAGACCTCTAATTTTTGAAATTTCTCGAAAGGTGACAACGTGATTGTAAAACAGCGTTCAGGTAGACCAAAAAACATCTCAGCGACAAAACAGAGAATTCGAGAGAAGTTTCGACGCATTAGAAGTCTGTTCGTGAAATTACGAGACTTTGGCGCTTCCAATTTCAAGATCTATCGTTCATCGTCGCATACAGACAAGCAAATTTCAAGCTTTCATTTTCTTTACTGTTTACAGTTATCAAAATATCCATAAAAATAATCTGCTTGCAGTTTGAAACTTTTTAGGTGAGGAAAACTGGAAATTCCAGCAGGATACGCCTTTCACTGAACAACAAATTGGTTTAAGGAGAATCAAGTGACCGTTTTAGATTCGCCAACCATCATCCCAGACCTGAATCCTATTAAAAACCTTTGGGGAGTACTAGCAGTGGTATATGTGCCCATAGTCGTCAGTTTTCGGTTATTGAGGAATTAAAGCAACAATTAGAACAGAGTTGGTTCTCTTTGCAGCTTCAATTTCTCCAGAGTCTAGTTCGAAGCATGTCTGATATGATTTCCCAAGGTAAATCAAAATAATAGATATAAAACTTGAATTTAAATACAAAATATTCGAAAACTGCATGTATTGTTAGGGTAGACTATTTTTATTTTTTACACAAATTCTAAAAATATACACTGGTGTTCAAAACTTAAGTAACAGGTATGTTTTTTGCCATAACTTCACGAGAAATCATCTGAGAGACATGAAACTCAGAAATGAGATACAGCATTTTGTTCTGAAAGAATGACGAAAGCATAGTTGCGCAGAAATGAATACAATGCATACAGTATGGAATCAAACAAAAAAAGGCTTTATTGAACTCATAGTATCGTTACACATGATTGTCTTTCCAAGAGGAAGAACAGCAAGCAGATGTTCCTTATTATGGAATATGCCCTCCCCTTACTGCAATGGTTGCTTCGCACCGTCTCCCCATACTCAGCACCAGATTGTCCAACAGTTCTTGAAGTAAGAGTGCCCATTCCTCAATCAGCATCTGTTTAAGTTGTCGGGTGTTCCCAGGAGAATGTAATCGTGACGCAAGGCGTCTCCCCAAAGCATCCCACAAATGTTCTATCGGATTTAAATCAGGGGAGCACGCCGGCCAATCCATTCGAGTGATATCTTCACTTTCTAGGAGCTCTCCAACAGCATGGTTCCTGTGTGGCCGTGCATTGTCATCCATAAAAACGAAGTCTGATCCAATGGCACCTCGGAACAGACGCACATGGGGAAAATTCACCTCCTGACAATAGCGATCTCCAGTTACAGAACCTCTGCCGAAAACGTGGAGCTCAGTCCGCCCGTTCATCATAATGCCTCCCCAGAAGACAACTCCAGGACCACCGAAACGGTCTCTTTCCGTGATGTTACTGGGATGAAACCGTGTCCCGACCTCTCTCCAAATCAACTGGCGTTTGGAATCGCTTGTGGCACTAAAACGACTCTCATCTGTAAAGAGGACACGACTCCATTGATGAGATGTCCAGTTTTTGTGCTCCCTGTACCACTCTAAACGATGCCGCCGGTGGGAAACTTTCAAAGAGATGCAGCGTTCAGGACGGCGGGCGAATAGGCCACCTTTGTGAAGGCGTCTGGACACAGTAAAACGCGACACTTGTTTCCCCGTTGCTGCATACAGTTGCTAAGCAATGGCGCTTGCTGACTGGTTTCGGGTTCTTTTCGCCTACAGGACGATATGTCGGTCATCCACTGCAGTTGTTTTCCTGGGGCGGCCACCACCAACCTTTCTCACAGCTGTACCTGTAGTTTGGAAGGCTTTCCAAGCGCGCGAAACGACACTTTATTCCGAACTCTTCAGCTACACTGGTCACACTACTCCGCTCCTCCAGCTTTCCAATCATTCTTCCACGTGTGAAATCGTCCAGGTGATTTCTGCAAGCCATATTTCACGAATTAACTCACGTGCACTTGCAGCGAATGTCTTTAATTGCGTCTCCGTCCTTCCTTTTATTGTAGTCTTGAGCTGCGCGCGCCTTCCGCACGTGTTTTGCGTACGCTCACGTCACCTGTGATGTTTTGTTCCTGATATTTGCATACGCATGACCTTTTTCTTGAATTGCGTGTTCATTGTACTGATCGCAAGAACTCCTTTTCTGCAATTTCATGGCTATCTGCTTAAAATTTGCATTGTTGCTTAAGTTTTGCACACCAGTGTATACTGTTTTTCTTTGTTATAATATTTTTTAATCCCTTAGGTTCATTACTTTTTTGTGATTATTGCTCCATTTAAAAATTTAAAAAATCTCCCTTCCATATACTTTAGAGAGTCACTGTGTGAATATATAGTGTGCTACACAATACTAAACCCATTCCATAAATTTATGCAGCAGATAAGGCTTAATAAATAATTTATGGAAATAAAACACACAAATCTTTTAATTTTTTTAAATACTTCAGTAAATAGATGCATCACAAAAGAAAGCAATTTATCCGGCCATATTATCACATAATGGAGGCTATGTGTGCTCACACCCTAAACTCGGATAAAAAATTATTGTATTAACAAGTTTAACAGAGCAAATGTAACATTGTATTAACAAGACATTTAACCAGCTTTCCTTATAGACATATATTATTTATAGACTTACATATTATTATATTTATAGACTTATATATTATTTATATTTCCTTATTGATTTATATCCTTATTTCTTATATATTAACCAATCGTTTATATATAAGAAATCTTTTTAATTTTATTTTGCATTTTTTGAAACTTTGTCCATTTTAAGTTCTTTGAATTATGTCTGTGAAAAAACATTTATTTCATTTCCTACTGAAACAAAACAAACTGGAAGTACAAAAACCTAAAAATTTGCCTTACCTTCTTCCACAATACCATTTGTGAAGATTTTCCTAAATTCAAAAAGGACCGATGAAGGAAAAATTTCTGAGATTATCATATTGCCCAGCTTTCTATAGGATTAGTAAGAAAAGAAAACTTCTCTAGCAAAAATTTCAGAATCCTTTTCGATATAAAAAAATAATTGATTTTCCGATATGTGTTTGCTGCGTCAACGTCTCCTAGTGACTGTTTGTCAAAGCACAAAGAAACATGTTTTGAGAAAAGGAATGGCACTTCAAAAGAGATGCGAATAATTTTTTTTTTAAATTTTTGTGATTTTTTTTTATTGCTACAGAGTCGATTCGCGATACTATTGTATTTTTTAATAAAAAGTAATATATTCCGGAAAAAAATTTGATCCAAAATGAAATTTCTCTTCCACTCGGAAATAAGAAAAGAAGTAAATGCATACGATTTTTCAAATAGGTACGTAAATGTATAAGAAAGCTTTATGAAAAATATTATTGACCAAAAAAAAGCGTCATTAATTCGAAAACCAACTCCTTCGAAGAACTTTGAGTACCAATGCATAATCACAGAATTCCTTCTATTGATGAAATATGGAATGGAAGTTATGTTTAAACGAATGTATAGAATTCTGCAATTTACACAATCTAAATTGGAATCTGCAATTGGATGATAAGAGGATGACCCATCATCTGTATCTTTAGGACAGCAGTTGAGACAATTTTGTAGCTTTAGCAAAACTGTAACAGTTGATACAGTTTTCTGTATTGTTAGTACATTATATTCGCTTTTGACGTTCAAGAGAGAGAACCGACCTGGATAAGAGCAGCATAAACTAAAATTACAAAAAACACGGACTTTCATTTACTTAACTAGTTGAGTTATTGTTTTCTTTAGATTCACTTGTTTTGAATAAGAAGAGATATATAATTCTTAGACTAATTCGTCTAATTCTGCCTTCCTCTGAATTAATTACATTTTTACTGTAACGTAATTAATTATTGCCAACCGCATACCAAATTCCTTCCATCTAACTCGAGGGTATGAGACTCCCAGACCAAATGAAAATCTTTTCTATCAGCAAACCTAATAGTCGGTAGCAAAAGTTTTCACTCTCTAGTTTCTAAAATTCATTATAAAGCATGATTATTAACATTAAATCTCAACATTCGTCATCCGAGTGCCGTCGAGTCAACAACCGGTAAAGCAATTACTTTTCCACTTATGATTCCGTTGAATTTTAATTAAGGAAAAAAAAAGCTATTAATAAATTTTCTTCCTTTAAGATGATGGCTTGGATATCTAATCTTCTATGAAATTCTCATTGTCTGTAAGTTTTTAAAGAGAAATAGACTTTTAAATGAGCGAATACTGTCTATCGGTAAAGTGGCTTAATTCGGTAAGGAATAAATTTTATTTTCTCATATATGGAATACAGTAAAAGTATTGAAATCGACAAAACTCCAGATTTTGACAAATCTAAACGTTTTAGACATCCGTGAGTTTGAAAAACACATTTTGAAGAATGTCTGCTTGCCTATGACAGAGATAACTAAAAACTCTTTGGAGTTAGATGTATCAAAATTTGTTACAAGGTCTTTACGTCAAAGTTATAGATTTTTTCCCCTTTTTTAAGGTAAATCTATTCAAGTGAATTCTGCCTATGCTGTTAATCGAATACAATTTAACACGATAACTACAAAAGAAAAATAAAATTCAGTAGACAGATATATCATCTATATTCTATACCCTATCAAAGTGAGAGCAAAATCAAACATAGAATCGATCGCCATATGTACTTTCAGAAACATCGAAATGCCATAACACAAAAAACGCAATGCATTAAATTTATCAAATTTGATGTGTTTTTTCGATTGCAATCGTAATTCTATGTCAAGCTTTGGTTTAAATTGGTTAGGGAAGATGCATTTGAAGCACAAATCTGATTTTCAGATACTATTAACCGCATGTCAGGGACCACAAAAGGTTAATACTTTGTGATCACTATACGCCAATACCATGTCAAACGTCTTCCGCAAAATCGATGCACTTTTGCGTCGATGGGCGGGGGGGATAACAGCTTTATTAGAGAATATGCGAGAAAGTTTCGGGGAGTCACTGCCACTTTTGTTTAAAAATAGGGGAATTTATAAAAATAATTTCATTCATTCAGCGCATTTCTTCGATTACTGATATTCACTTTGTGTCGATTTGTAAAGTAATCACTGCGAGCAGGATACCTCCGAAGCTGCAAAAAGGATAGCATTACTTTTCTGCTAAGTGTCAGGAAGAAAATATTAAATTTATTGTTGTCTTTTATTCAACATGCCTTGAAATAAAAATGGAAGTTTCTAAATTTTTAAACTCTCTTAAAAGTTTGTTCCTTTAGATCATTCTAATATATGAGTTTGACATGACTGGTCCAGTGCGCTCCGTTTCTGAGTTCATGTTCACAATCAGAGAGAAACAATTCCGAAAATGATTTTTCCCCAACATAGGGTCTAAAACAAAGAGATTTGTCAAAATCTGGGCGTCAAATTCTATTTCCTCTTTGTAACTTCGCGCATGAAAAATAAAAATTAAAAAAATTGTTTAAAGTGAAACAATTTTCACTTTCAAAATAAAATTTCACAGAATGCAGAAAGCTCAACTCGTTTCAAACACGTCACCTCATTTCAAGTACTGTGCGGTCATTTTCAGGGTTTCCTTTAACAGTGCGTGAAAATTCGCCGGCACAACTGAAGCTTTCAATAAATGCAGAAAGAAATGTAACACACTTTTAAATTTGGCTGAAGAAACAAATTGAGATGGAACGGGGAGAGTAAAAATAAACTAGCTGTGACGCAACAAAAGCGGACTTATTTTGCCTTCTTTCTCTGCACATTTCTTTACAAGACTAAATCCTTTTCCATTTAATGATTTCGCTCCAAATCCCTTTTATGGGAAAGCTTATTTTTTGCTCTAAACATTTTGTCTCTTCTTTAATGATAGCAGGTTCACTTTTCTTTCCGGAAAAATATCAGAATCTTTCGTAAAAGCAAAAGATTTTATTTTCCCTTTTTTATAAACCTATTCTTCTGAACAGCTTTGGAAGTGGTTAAATTCTTTGCTAACAATGAATAATATAGCAGAGAATTCTCCTTTTGTCAACATTATTTTTAGATTACTTTGTCGCAAAAAGTGAACAACAAAACTTTTCAGATTATGTTATAAATAGTTTTGGAATTTTGTTTTTCTTATCGCTTTGAACTCTTGCATTACGGAAAGCATACCCTCCAACATTCATTGCCCAGTCATCAGCAGCACTTCTAACTGATATATATCGCAGCAGCAACGAATTATTCAAGAATAAATTTTTCCATAGTTCAACTCATTAACAAACTTTTTCAAACATTATTCAGCATACGTTTATTATTGATTTATATACATACATAACTAAAATAACTTTATTTAAAAAATAACTTTAACATGATTTTCTCCATCAAATAAATTAACACTATTTTCTAGACTATTACAATTTTTGCATTAAATAGTAAGTTTGCATTAAAATTTTTTAGTCCTCATTGCTTAAGTTAATATCATAATAAAGTCTTGTAGCGATTTGGCAATAGAGAGGACCGATCTCGTAACTTTATATTTCGTAGCCGCCTAATATGACCACTAGATAAAAGCAATCACGCCTCTCCTAAAGCTGTATCTGGCTTATATATCGCTTCACCACAGCCTAGCTTTCATTTCTTTTTTTTTGTTTTGTTATGAAGATAAACTGCAATGTTTTTTTTTTTTAACTGCTAACAATTACTTCACTGCCAGAATTACTGTAAGTGAGGAGCCAGGAAGAAGGTATTCTCGGGGGGGGGGGGGGTAGTTTTCCCGTATATAATTGTCTCTAATGTTTAATTCTATACGCGTAAATCTATAGTTTTCATCGAATTTTCTTAGTTATTGGAGGATATGACGAGAGGAAAAACTTTTATTAATTAATATAGTGTTGGGTCTTTTTATTTATTAAACTCATTTTCAAGCAATACTATTTTCTAATCCTTTTTGTTCACTAACACTAGAAATCAAAATTAATGGGTGCAATAGCAATGATGACTTAAAACACAAGGAATTTTATGTTGAAAGAAAAATTCCAAACAAACTGCAGTGTAGATTTTAAATTTTATGCCCAATTACTAATGATAATTTTTTTATCTTAAATTAACTTCAGTTATTAGAACAGTAATTTTTTGCCCTGCTCATAAATACGCAATTAATTGCACTCGACTTCTCAATCCGGATTCTTTGCAGAATGAGGGAAGAAGCAACTGAAGCTCTTCAAAATTCTTGCCTCATTGCAATGAAGAGGAAAAGAAAGAAACTCTAATTTTACATATTTAACATTCATTAACCTTAAGCAGAAGATTTCAAAAAAGATTCAAATTCGAATCAGCGATTTTTTCCCAATTTACTGAGGGTTTTATCTCTATTAATCTATTGCATTCATTAATATTTAATTAATATCTACCTGACACCAAAACAGACCATTCCTCCTTCCGCCATTCATAAGGTATAATGAATTTGTACTTCTGACAATTTGTTTACAACAAAGCAATATAAATAAAAGCAAGATATTACATCAGTGCTGAAAGGCTTGTAATACAAAATAAACTCATAAAATACAAAGAATTTAAATTAATTCAAAAGGGAAATAAGTGTCTATTTATTCTCAATATCAAATAAAAATCAACAGCCAATAAAAGAAAATACATTCCATTAAATCACGGATGACTATTCTAAATGAAACATAGAATTTCAAAATCTTAAGAAAGAAAAAGAAAAAAATAGCATTTCCCAAACGTTAAAAAAAGTTTGACAATCATAATTCAGTCACATCACTGTAGGTGCAACTGTAGATTTCATAAATATCTCCCAATTTCATCTGCCCACATTTATTCTTGACAAAAGCTTAAAAACATATTGGCTTTATATTTATCAGAAGATCCATTTCAATGAAATTCTTTAATAAAAGTAAGTTAAAAGAATAGCTCTGTGCCTTATCTTGTAAACTGCATTTGCGGTCAGAGGTGCTGTCTCATTTCAAACATAAATAAGAAATAGATCAGGATCTGCTTAAGACTTATAACATATTCATCAACAGCAAATAAGAGTCCAAAGAACCGGGTTACCATTTCAGAACCTGTCCAGTAGCTTTCCGTACTGCTCAATATAATTTTATATTCTAAGAAAGAATACGAGGCTAGGAACATTAATTTTGGCTGAGGAATTTACAGAATCTGCAAAATAATTGGGCATTTCATCGCCTTGGAAGCCAGTATGTATCTTAAAGCAGCCACCATCTTATCCCAAACATGTATAAGGATTGATTCCCTCGCAATTAATGTTTAACACAAAATCAAATCTGAAATTAAGTATTTTAAGGATTCGATTGATAAAAACTTTTTGCTGATTATTGTACAAAACTTATTGATATTTTAAAGTATAAAAAATCTATCTTTTTAATGATACAATATAGTTATATCGTAATATTTTTTTTAATTTAAAAAAATCAAATCTGTTTCATTTTATTACAATTGATATTCAAACAGTTTTTATTATTTCAAATATTTAGTGGTGTGGATTTCTTTTTATATTAAAAGCGAAGAAGGATCTCATTTAATGCCTATGTAGTTGATATAAGGAATAGAAAATGGTGTTAGAAAATATTGATTATACGCAGACGATTAATTAGAAGAAAAGATGCATCAGACACAAAATTAACAGAAAAAGTGAAGACTTAAAATTGTTAATTGCCTTTCACAGTTGGATGCTTAAAAATATTTTGTTGGGGCAATCAGAAACATCAGTTTAAGCTTTAACCGCAAATTCCACACTACCGAATTTCTCGTACCAGTAAATCTCCAAGGAAGATCAGTAAAAAACTATTTGTGCAAAAAGCTAGCAATAAAGGATGTAACAAATTTGATTAAGAGGTGAATTATGCAGAAACATTAAGGATGATATAATACCAAGCAGGAGACTGGTTAAGAAGCATTTCAAATAATCTAACATCTTTTTTTCAATAATACTACGAATTAGAGTAATCCTATTTCCTCATTATTCTACAGTCTTTATGTCACATTAAAAGCCCTGATATTACCTGTTTCTTGAGGATCATTAAGAATAGCTGGTAATAAATCATTCCTTTATGACATAACATTCGTTTTATTAGGCGCTTGTTTTAGAAATGATTATATTCATCTCATTGCTTTATACTCGTAGAAATTTGGCAGAGAAAGAGTCTTTCTTATCGAAAAAGTTTTAGTTTATTTCAAACAGAAGCCTTTTAAAAACTTACCGGTACTTAACCTTTTGCACTAGGATGGTGACTCTCCCGCACCATTCAAGGCGGTGCATCATTTGGACGTTTTATTTATTTATTTTCCAATTCTGATTGTTAAAAACGCCTACAGAATAGTAAAAAGACATAAATTAATTTTTCAAAGAAATTCAACTTAAAACACTTATATATATTTATTTTTCGAAACAAAAATCAGACCCTTGTTTTTAGCGAATAATTATGCATCGAATTACTTTAACGAGTGTAAAGGGTTAAATTTTGTTAAAAATTCGAGACGAGGAAAATGAATGACAGAAGGATTTGGTTAATTGCAAACTGAAGAGGTCACTAAAAAATCGATTTTTTTTCCCTAAAATTCGAATAAAAGAAAACTGGACATAAAAGTGACTGCAAGAAAATTTTTGAAATCACAATTTATAAAAAAGATTTTTAATATTTAGCAACTAGAATAACTTAAAATTTTCAAATAAACAGTATGGAGATTTAATAGGCAAAGTGGTAAGAATGAAAAAAAAATGATAGATAGCTTTATTTGCAAGTACTGTACTTACAAATTGAGCGTTTTCCGCTCGTACCAAACACCGATGAGCATACGTGTCTCGTAAAATCACAGCAGTTAAGCAGCATCAACCGCGATCAGTGCTTGAGAGAGTGATCATCTAGAAATGACGTGCTTGTGTTTGAATCTTTGCGTGATCAGTGGCAGATTTTTACCATATGAGACTACATGGACTGAATTATTTCAAGGCCCATCCCAAATAAAATCTCTTGAAGAAAAACTTATTTGCGCTTTAAATTTTATCTTCAAGTATGAACATTAAAAAATTAGCAATTCTTATATTGTTATTCATCGTACCTATAATATTTTTCCTCCCAGATTCCAAAAATTTCTTTAAATTGCTCTACACCGCTGAAGCTATTTGTGTTTCATATATACAAACACGTTTAATTTTATTTATTAAGAATTATCTTTAGTTACACGTAATATATCTCAAACTTTCATTGCTAACTTACACTCAAGTCGAAAGAGTATTTCTATGCACTGCTGACAGTCAATAATTCTGCTTTCCCTTAATGCATTTCTTTTAAAAAGGACATATTAGTTTCAACTTCTGTTCCAAATAACATTACATTCTTTATTGGGAAGTGTTTGCAATTATACACATTTTTTTAGCGTTAATGTTGTTTAGACATTTTATGGTATGACATGAGCTTGGAAGGTTTATCACAAGCTCGTCCATCCTCTTTCCACCACTGTTCGATTTCTGCTCAGTTTGATAATCAAAGAGACAGCAGCAACCTTTGATGTGTTTCAATCGGCGAGACACGTAAATGTTACTTCTATTTCTGACTACGAATATATTATTCAAATTAATTTCATGAAATGAATAGACTGACGTTTCATAACTATTCACTTATTTTCAGTTCTAATGTAGCGAAAGATCTGAAGGAAAATTTTGCATCTTCCGTCTGTTTATAAATAAAACTTCAGGGATTTTGAAGTTTCGGAAAATCGTGCCCTGTATTGAGAATGTTTATATAAATTATGAAGCTTAAAAATGAAACATGAGACGCAGTAACTATAGAGCAAAGTTTTATTTATAATTTTGTTATACAGAAACTAAAATAAGATCAGTATCATATTAATAATCTAGTAATATGAACGTAACATTTATAGACAATACATTCGTACATCCATTAGAAATTAAAGTTCTATTCAAATAGAACTTTAAAATTAACAGAAAACATTCATTAATACTTAAAACATTTAAATATAACACTGATCCCAAATCAGTGACACTAAAATTCATTGAAAAGAATTCCAATGATGTATATTTTATTAGGGATAGTATTTTCACGCATTTATCTGTGTTACCATGTTTGAAATGAAATTTTGCAACCAATTTTCACCTACTTCTAGACTCGCTGGAGCTTTGAATTGCATACACTTGAGCATTGTCGATGATAATGCATTTAATCAATTTTGAAGCTGAATTATAAATTATTGATTGATTTGATTCAAATGACAAATCGGTTCAACTGTTATGGAATTTAAGGGGAAAATCAATAATATTCCCTAATGTTTAATAAATAAAAAAAAATTCTAATTCTAATTTTAGAATTAATGAAAATAAAAGCAATTAAAAAAACTTGTAGTTTAATAACTGTGTTGAAAAGGAAACTTCAATGAAATGCAATTTGCGTTATTACTAATCGTCACACGAGTTCAAATCACTTCGCATTTATTTTATATATTGACATTTTTCTAGGCTTGCCAACGAGCGATTCTTTTTTATTCATAATATCTATTTATAGGATATCAGGATAGCACATGTAAATCCTTTACAATTTATTTGTTTGATAGACTCCATTAAGGGAACATAAAAATGCATAAAATTATTAAAATGTACTTCACATCTTTAAGCACAACTGAAAATGAATAAATATCTTACAATACATTCAAACCACACTACATTTGGCGTAACTTGGCAAAATACAGCTTTTGCGTCAATAAAATAAAATACAAAAATTGCATCCACTCGTTTTTCCTCAAAAATATTCATTTGAATAATTTATTTTAGTTTTATTTTTCGCTATTAAAAAACAAATTGAAAGTAAGAAGTATAAAAAATTAAACTCAGTTTTTTTTAATACACCCTTGAATTTCCAATTGAAATTCCAATTGAATTTCGTCAATTTTACTTGTCAATTAATTTTCAAACTTGCTTGTTAATTAATACCAATTGAAATTCCAATTGAATTTCGTCAATTTTTCAAATACCTGTCTTTTTTTAAGCATTTTATATCACCATGTTGATTAGGCATGGCAATCAAGTGCTTCATTTTCCTTTTACATTCGATGGATTTCATGTAGAGCGCAAAGAATATTTCCTCCATGTTTAATGAGAAATTTTCCTACAAATGTATTTGGAAAACAGGAAAGGCAATTTTTATTGAACCTATTGTACCGCAGTTGTATCCATTTGTATTGTACATGCAGTATAATTTGTAAATGCAACAAAACATTTTTAAAAAAATTCTGATTCTTTCCAGACAGTTTTCCTCTTATTTGAAATAACTACTTTTCTTGTGTATGCGCGTATTTCATTCTTCTTCTATAACACTTTCAATTGCATTTCCAATTTATCCCGATCCTTTTTTAAAATTATGTCTGAACTCTCTTATCTAATTTTCAAAAAAAAAAAACTATGTCTCAAGAAGAGTAGGGTAATTTAGGTTATTATACCATCATGTCCCTCAGAAAAAGAAAAAAAAACATTTCGCTCTATTAACTCGTTAATAGACGATTAATGTTCGCTAGTGCTTACAATTTCCCCAAAAATATTTGTATGAACTTAATTGCTAAGAACTATACTTTTTTGAAAATAGAAATGAAATTTTAATTAAATAGGTATAAGTTATCTTCATTCAATGCCCATTGCACCGACACAAATATGTTATTCCAGACTAGTTAGAACATTTCTTGCAAAAACAAAAATACAAAACAAACAATTAAATAAAAATAGTTACTGTTCATACAAAGGCTTCATCTTTATTGCCCTCTTTATAAACTCTTTTACAACACCAAACGAGGCAGCAGCATGAGTATGTTTGCTTCAAGCGCATATTCAGTCCCTTTTTCCTGTAACGACATCTCTTCTGCTTTTTAATTATATTGTTCTAACCTTACAGAATTTCTTGCGAGCACAAGAAGAAACGGATTCAATATACAAAAGCATTAAACATATAACGCAGGTAATAATCCATTTTTGTTCCTTTTAAATTACCCATTCCACATTCTCTCGGTCATGTTGTGGTCCGCAGTTACTGCGTTCCCCGTAGGGTAGGAAAGACGCATTTAAAAATTGTTTCTCTCTTCAGGAATTTCTGCAGCTCGCCGTCTTTCCCTATTCTCTGCGTTTGAAAATATAACCAAATTAGAAAATGCAGGGGGAAGGCAGAAGAGCATCGGCAATTAATTTGCAATAGATATTTATTGAAATACCGAAGAAAATTTAATCACAATAATGGATGGTAAACGAACGATAAAATAGAATTTAATAACACTGAGACAGAAAATAAATCTTTGCAGGAAAAATTATCGTCTTTCGAAACTGAATTTGTAATGAGAAAGCATCGATTGCAAGAAAGGAAATTATTAAATTATTTCGAAGCATTTCGCTCGATCTTTTGAAATGAAAGAAAATAAATTATCAGCTTAAGAACTGCCTTTTTTTTTTGTCCAATACGACGAAGTCTGTAAAGCTCTTCAAAAAGCAAATATTGCTCTCATTTGCATCTTAAGCTGGTGTTTCACAAGTAAAATAGCGAACATTGCGTCTTTCAAACTCAATCTGCATTGTTCCAATTCTATTATAAAATATATAGACACCTTTGCAAATGCAATCTTTCCTTTAATGAATCCCCAAGCAATTGATCCGTACTGGACTCCATTTAATTATGCCCCATGCTTTATAAAGCGAATAGTTCCCTATTTTCTGTATTCTCTGATATTTAAGCTTTCCATTCAGTTAGAGATTATTTCATTTTAAATGTTTGTTCGAAAAGTCTTAGAAATGGATGGAAAGGAATGCATCTTTCACAAAAGCTTCTCTATTGATATTTTTCTCAAATTTAAAAGAATTCGGAGAAAGAAAAATTTTAATTCATTAATCGTCTTTGTTGTTGTTAAGACTTTTAGTAATGTTGGAAGGCAATGGAATCACTTCAGAATAAAAATAAAAAATACTGGAAATGCAGAAAAAAGAAAAAGTTGGAAAATTGTAAAAAACTGTTCATAGTATCAGCATAGGAAGGTACATATACGGAACATCTTTACAATTTTTAGAAGATTACGAGATAATTTACGTATTTGCCACATTATATAATATTGTTCAACAATTGTTGTTAGCTTTTGTTGCATTTACATAGTATTCGTATTTTTAATATCCAATTAAAACCACGTAGGAAGATGCGCAATTGTTTCCAACATTAAGTGGGTTATGAGCATGAGCATGAATTGATTTTATTGATGTCATTCATCGCCCCGAGTTACATTTTGCTTTAAGGCCCTCTGGGATGAAAGTCCACCAGCAAAAACGAAGCGAGATAATATTAAGTACATATAATAAAATGTATCAAATAAATAATAAATCAAAAATAATAAGTCTGGAAACGCATTTAGCAAGGTAATATGAACTTCACAATATATTTGTTATACCTATTGTATTTCTATATGATAATATAGTATATAACAAATATTTACACATAGTAATAAACTCTACAAAATATAAATGAATTTTACAAGAATTTTGACAAAATGAAGGCGAAAAAAATTATTTAATAATAAGCAGTGCTTATTATATGTAATTATAAGCAATAAGCAATACTTATTTACAACACAAAATATTAAGGGAAATAAAAACACTCCAAAACTCAGAAAATCGAACAAACTAAATATTGAAGGGCAGAAAATAAATTAACATAAAATTACAAAAATATATAATACATGTAAACATAAATAAGCCATATGGAGACAATGAACGAAAAAATATTTATTACTCCGTCTGTAATAACATTAACTAAATAATAATCATAAATTTTTATAAGATTGATATTAAATTTATAAAGTACCATCACAGAAACGAATATAGTTAATTAGCATTTTTTCCGATATGCAATTTTTAACTTAGATAAATTCATAAAATATGCATTTAAAAGCTGTTAATTAATGAAAGAAATAAAAAAAAAATCTTAACTATAAATTTTCTGTAAAATTACAATCCAGAATAACCAACCACTTAATCTACGGGAATTTTTATTTTTAAAGGAACGATTAATTCCTTGGCCTCACATTTTGATCACCAATTTATTTAGAAATCTCTCCACATTTTTTGATCCCATGTAGTGATTGTTTGCTTTGTAAAGCATTATTAACCAACGTATTTAAATTTTCATTTTACGAATTAATTAAATGCAACTTAGAAGCCAAATTATAATTTTAAAAACATCTATATGATTTCCACAAGAATACATAAAGGTTTGAGAAATATGAAATCGATTTAAGATAAGAAAGAAAGAATCAAGAGCGATAATAAAGTGCATGTGGTGTTTGTTGAAGGCCCGCATCTAAAAACAAGGGACTGAAATATGGTAATTAATTCTTTGTTTAGTTTCTGAATCAAGACAAACTCTTTTAATCTTTTTTCTTGAAAATGAATATGATGCAAGAAAATGCCCTTCAATTCATCAATCTCCTTTAGCTAATTTTACTAAATAGTCTGCCATCTCATTACCGAAGTTTCCAGCATGGCTTTCGCTCAAGCTAAGCCGATGACGTCACATATCAAAGAAATAGCTTTTGTGTTATTCAGAGAGAGAGAGACTTCATTCATAATTCGAACTATTTAAAGCATGGATGGGTGAAAGAATATCGCAAAAATGTTTACATTATAACCACTCTCCTTAGGCCACTTCACTGCAAAAAAGTTTGACCACAGCTCGGGTTGAAAAAAAAAGCATTATAAAATTGAAACTTAAAATAATAAACTGGTTGTAAAATATTGTTTCTGAAAATACATACGGCGAAAATGTACATAATGAATGTTTGCGTATACCTCAAAATCAGGATTCGACATTTTTTTAAATTACAAAATTGTTTTTAAATGTGTGGTAAGTCCTTAGATGGACAATTAAAATCAAACAAATTTGAATTCAAAATGAGGCCAAATCATCTAGGTTATTTATTTTAAATAGTAATTTATTTTTAAAGTTGCCAATGCAACAAAATGCAGTGGAGGAATTCTTGATAGTATTTTTAATATACAGATTCAGAGAATGGAACAGGTTTTGTGTCGTTTCGGCAAAACTACTGTTTGAACGGTTAACAATTCCCTAATTTGTCCTTTAGTCAATTTAGTCAGTTTAGAGCCATAAAATAATGAACTTTCCATATCTAAAAAAATCATTCCTTAATGAGAATGGCAGACGCCTACCTTCAGGGCTCACCAAACACCCAAACTGTGAAGCTGGATGATTCGCCTTACAAGAGAATGCAAATAAACAATATTTGTAATCCAACTTAAACTTGCATCAAAAATTAAACATAAAATTTTACCGAAGGCGAAACCGTTGATAAAAATTGTTAATCTCAAAGGTATGATTCCTGGCGAAATTGGATTTGGAACCGAACTAAGTGGTCACTCCAAACTTTCTCGCGTATTCTCTAATAAAAGTATTATCCCATTTCAGCAATTTTGCTGAATTTATCATCTGATCCTTGACGAGTTTTTCAGTTATCAATCCGAAGCTTGGCGCCTTCAGGATTGGAAAGTAACCCCTTCGATACCCGATTTCATCAAAAACCGCTCTGGCCAAGTTACTCCGTCGGCTAGATTGTCATAACAGAGAAATACTCTATTTATGAATTTTATTTCTCGAGAAATTTTAGATTTTAGAGTCCATTGGCAATTACGCGATTTATATTTTAGAGTTCATTGGCAATTATGCGATTTATATTTTAGAGTCCATTGGCAATTATGCGATTTATATTTTAGAGTCCATTGGCAATTACGCGATTTATATGTTAGAGTCTATTGGCAATTGCGCGATTTATATTTTAGAGTTCATTGGCAATTACGCGATAAGTTAGGCTTTCAAGCGCACTCATAATTGTTTTCTTTCTAACAACTTTTTGTTCTGAAATATGACCCACATGTATGCTTTATAGCAATGGATTACGAAATTAAACTGACACGGCATCAATCTGAACATTTAAGAACACTATGATTTTAATTCCGCTTCTATAAATTGTATTCATCTCTCTTCTATGTAAAAATTTGTTTTGTTTTGCCGCGATGTCGACATCCTTTCTCCGTTTACTGAAACAGGAAATATCTTGAAGTGAACATTTAAAACAAATTTGATAAACTGTAGATAACATAACTATAAAACAATTATTTTGCATCTATCGTTGTAAATGTCTCTTTCTTTGTTTGTCTTTTTATTATTTCATAATTATGATCAGGCAATTATATGAATTCTTTCTTTGAATTATTCTGTAATCTTTATAATAATAAATCATTTTGAAATTCTTAATATTATTTAATAAGATAAAATTATTCTGAGAGAACATTCGAACTTTTCTGCATATAATCTTCCCTTTAATTATTAATGTCTCCATTAAATTGCTCTCAAAGCTCGGAAGAAAGAAAAAGAATTATCCCCATAATTGTTTGCAACTTTTTGCCATTACATAAAAAGAAATAGTTCTTTTTCTCAGTTCAATTGCGTATATACAAGAGAGTGAATTCTCCTTATGTTTCGAAACGGCGTTATTGAGGAAAAAGGCGAAAGAACTCAAAATTGTTCGATAAAATCATAAATGGTGTTTGAATCCAATCTTCACGCTTCATTTTTTTCTATCGTTCTATAGCGGAAATGTCATTCTCAATTTTCTTGTCGCTGATGAGACGCATTATTTCTTTACAATTGTTTTAACAATGAAAGAATGTTATACTCATTACATGACATCTTACGGACTTAATTGGGATTTAGAGCTTTTATTATTTATTTTTTGAGGAAAAAAACCTGAATGTTTTAAAAAAAAGTAATAATCCTGAACATTCTTTTTTTTTTCTTTGATTGTTCCGATTTGAAAGTTTCTTTCTGAATAGAGCAAATAACTGTCAAAAATACCAAAAAAAGTAATTAGATCCAAAAAAATTCCATAAAGGGATATTTGCAATACTATCAATCCATGCGGTAAAAAATTTGAAAATCTGCATCAAAACAGAATTTGTCATCATAATCAGGATATTAGTTGGCTGCATTTATATTTTATATCTTATATTTATATTTTACTCAAATGACGTGCCTACATATTCTGTATAATTTCATATAATGTAATTATAATTACATTGTATACAATAATTAATAATAGTTATAATTACATTACATGTCATTATAATTGCATTGTGTGCAATTTATGCATGATACCGTTTTTTATATCGTTCAAGAGACGGTTTTCTAAGAACGTACAGTCAAATCTCGTTTCAAAGTGCTATAAATTATTTACCTAATTTGTACATTGTAGAAGATTAAAGATACTTTTTAAATGATATTTATCATTCTTTTCGTATAATTTAAAAAAAATTAAATCATTTAAATTTTAAAAATTTTAACTTTTTTATTAATAAAAAAATAAATTATTGCACATTTGTTGTAATAACTTTTTTAGTAATCACATACTAAAATTCCTTCTTTCTTAAATTTTTATTTCAGAATATATTTATAATGTTGCTCTCATTAATGGATTATTTTAATCTTTTATTTAATTTTAAAATGAACTATTTTTTTCCTCTTCTGCTATAGCAATTCTAAGTATTTCATTCTGTTTAAGAAAGTATGCAAGGCAATTTTCAAATGTTAGTTTTCTTTCTAAATTATTCATTTTAGATTCGATTGTAATGAGTTTGATTTCCAGTTCTAATTAAATCTCTGTGAATTGAATTTACATCCAAACAATTTTTCTCCTAAGCTATATATTACCTAATACATGCGATTTTATCGAGACATTTAAAGCCTTTAATTGAGTTAAATTTTATGGAGCCTTAAATTGTTTATGACAAAATGGCATATGGCATACAAAAGATATCTCGTTCCAAATCCATTAGGATCTGAGAAAAAGAAAATAAATAAATACCAATTATTTAACATAATCCAGATTTTATTGAAATTATAGTACAGTTTAATATTTTATTTAGATAATAAAACATAAAATATAATGGCAATGATATCTTCTTGAAAAAATATTAACAACTTAGTTTTGCAGATCTTCAGTTCGAGACTCGAAGTAGACAAATGTTTTTATATCTTTTTCTTTTTTTAAAAAAATTATTTCAGCCAGTTTTCTCCATTATTCCTAGAGTTAAAATGAATTATTCCAAGTCATATACGTCAAAAATAGAATTTAATTAGAAAATATTTCTACATTTAACCAAAATTTTACGAGTCAAGTTCACGCACTTACGCAGAATTCATTCATATTCTTAGCATTCTACTTTTAGACCAGATTGAAACCGTATTTAAAATTTTACTGGAAAGGCGTAATGAAAATCTTAGACCCTTGAGAAGCCCTGCGGTTACGAGATCTGGTGGCTGGATCGGTAGAGTGTGGCACTTTGTTTTGCAGGTATTCAGATCGACGCTCGAAGCCAACAAAAGATTTTATATATTTTTCATTTTTTTAAAATTTATTCTAGCCAGTTTTCTTCATTATTCTTAGACCTAAAATGAATTATTCCAGGTCATATACGTCAAAAATAGAATTTAATTAGAAAATATTTCTATATTTAATCGAAATTTCACGAATCAGGTTGACAGACATGCGCAGAATTCGTTCATATTCTTAGCATTGTGCTTTTAGACCAGATTTACACACTATTTAAAACTTTACTGGACAGCCGTAATGAGAATCTTAGATCCTTGAGAAGAACTTGGGTTATGAGGATTGGTGGCTGGATCGGTAGAGTGTGGCATTAAGTTTCGCAGGTATTCAGTTCGAGGCTCGAAGCAGGCAAATGTTTTTATATATTTTTTAAAAATTTATTTTAGCCAGTTTTCTGCATTATTCCTAGAGTTAAAAAGAATTATTCCAAGTCATATACGTCAAAAATAGAATTTAATTAGAAAAAATTTCTACATTTAATCGAAATTTTAACAGCCAAGTTCACGCACATGCGAAAATTCCATTCATACTTTTAGGATTCTGCTTTTAGACCAGATTGACATCGTATTTGAAACTTTACTGGACAGTCGAAATGAGAATCGTAGGCCCTTGAGAAGCGCTCGGGTTACGAGGATTGGTGGCTGGATCGGTAGAGTGTGGCACTTAGGTTTACAGGTCTTCAGTTCGATGCTCGAAGCCGATAAATATTTTAATATATTTTTCTTCTTTTTTAAATTTATTTTATACAGTTTTCTCCATTATTCCTAGGGTTAAAAAGAATTATTCCATGTCATATACGTCAAAAATAGAATTAAGTTAGAAAATATTTCTATATTTTATCGAAATTTTACGAGTCAAGTTCACGCACATGCGCAGAATTCTTTCATATTCTTAGCATTGTGCCTTTAGACAAGATTGACACCTTATTTAAAACTTTACTGCACACTCGAAATGCGAATCTTAGGCCCTTGAGAAGCATTCGGGTTAGGAGGATTTGTGGCTTTATCGGTAGAGTGTAGCACTTAGTTTTGCAGGTCTTTAGTTCGGGACTCGAAACCGACAAATGTTTTTATATATTTTTCTTTTTTTTAAATTTATTTTAGCCAGTTTTCTCCATTATTCCTAGAGTTACTATGAATAATTGCAAATCATGTGCATCAAAAATAAAATTTAATCGCAAAATATTTCTATATTCAATAGAAATTTTATCAGCCAACTTAACGCACATGCGCAGAATTCATTCATATTTTTAGCATTGTGCTTTTAGACCAGATTGACACCGTATTTAAAACTTAACTGGACATTTGTAATGAGAATCTAGACCTTTGAGAAGCGCATAGGTTAAAAGGTTTGGTGGCTGGGTCGGTAGAGTATGGCAATAACTTTGCAGGTCTTCAGCTCGATGCTCGAAGTCAACAAATGTTTTTATATATATTTCTTTTATTTTTTAATTTATTTTAGCCAGTATTCTCCATTATTCCTAGGGTTAAAAAGAATTATTCCAAGTCATATACGTCAAAAATAGAATTTAGTTAGAAAATATTTCTATATTTAATCGAAATTTTACCAACCAATTTCACGCACATGCGCAGAATTCATTCATATTCTTAGCATTGTTCTTTTAGACCAGATTGACACCGTATTTAAAACTTTACTGGACAGTCTAAATGAGAAACTTAGACCCTTGAGAAGCACTCGGTTTATGAGGATTGGTGGCTGGATCGGTAGAGTGTGCCACTTAGTTTT
>JAPMOR010098808.1:0-13152 GCA_026543865.1 Argiope aurantia
ATTTGAATATCACTATTCAATAAAAAAAGGATAATTTTAGATTTTTCATCGATCGTTTCAAAGAAAATACGCCAATAAGCGCGCAGGTTTCTCAAGATTAATTGGCCTAAGATTATGAAAATGGTGAGTTTTTCTAAATTTTTAACATTTAAAACTTCATAAATAAGTCTTAGTTGATCGTGGAAAATAGAAACATTCATTCATTTATTTAAAATTTGGTGTGTCCAGAATATTTATCAGAATATGATACCTTACTGCATTAAATTTAGATTCCATAATTTTTGAAAAATATTTATAGGCAGGAACAAAATATTATTATTGATTTCATTTCAATCCTTTTGAAAGCAAAACTAAAAACTGAATTTTATACTGAATCTCAGAAATTTTTGTTGAATTATTGTTTGAGATATTACATAAACTATGAAAAATATGTTGTAGTTAACATAGGACTTAAATACCGAGCGATTCTGTTTGCAATACTCATATTCAATAATAATAATAATTAATAAATAACAATAAAGATGATAAATAAAATAAAACGCTTGGTTTTATTAAAAAATATTTTAATATTAATGCAATTTCATCATTTACATTTTAAATTAAAGTTGAAGTTTTGCCGGAAATGACAACAAATTAGCAAAATATATATAGTAAATTGAACGAAACGATCTAAACAGTATAAATTTGGTATAACTATGAAAATTTGATGATTAAAAATTTTTTGTTTGAGAATCCTTTAAGAGACCAGTTACTTAAAATATTTAATTAAAAATTGTAGCGAGTAGTAATACTGGCGAACCGGCTGGTCGCCAAAGGCGGCTAGTGAATTATAAAGTAAGCTGCATTTTTATCAAACCTTTAAATATTGCGGATTCTGATAAATAACAAGATATTTTCATTTTTTCTACAATATCAGAATTTAAACATCTGTGAAATCCCTTTGAATGAGCAGATTGTTTATGATGCAAATTTTAAAGTGCAAAATACAGTCAGAAATTATTTTACTAAATTTGAAAAAAATATGCACTATATTTCAATTTACCATGCTTTTTCGAAAGATAATTTTCGCCAAATTTTGAATGTGAAGAAAAAAACATTTAAAGATTTTTAAAAAAAAAATTAAAATTTTTTTTTGAAATATAAAAATGATTAAAAAATTCCAAATATTGAACTTAAAACATAATTCGAATGGCTTCAAAAAGAAAATTATTAAGATTTAGAATACTAAAAGAAATTATTCGATATTTTTGTTAAAAATCCATTTCTCAGCATAGTAGCATCCATCTTAAATACAAAGATGATCGAAGACTTCTTAAAGAAATTAACCGACCAATTCAGGTTAAATTTCTGTCAGAAATATGAAAGAGGAATTAAAAATGGATATTGTTTATTTAAACTTTTAGCACGTGAGTCAATAAAAAATAATAAAAACATCCGTTAATTCATAGAAAAAAATTTAAATGCTATGTAGTAAAAGTATGGTTTTTATTCCCGTATAATCAACTTTTGAGAATAGACTGAAATGTTACAATCACTGTGATTAAAATATAGTTATTAATAAAACTTATTAATTATATTAATCAGCAAACATACATGAAGAATGGGAAGGTGCTTATGTAAAGTTACCCACTTTCCGTCATCCAAAAGTTAGAAATGATATCTGATTGACGTAGCTTTCAATAATAAGAATGGATTCAATAATTTTGGCATTGCTCATGGTAGTTCAGTTATTTATATCAATTTGCATAAATTATTAAAAATATAAAACTTTTCGGGTTGGAAGTTTTTGATGAAATATATTTCTACAAAAGTAAAACCACAAGATTGATAATATCCTATTGAAATAGACCCCAAGGGGGGGCACCACGAATAGAGGATGAGATGTTTCCGATATGGTGGTTGGATCTCACCACTCTGGAGAGTACACAAAAAGGTGGGTGATCTGGCTCCTCTCATCGATGACGGGACATACTTCCTTAGAGAAGGGTTGTACCGTGGCCGGTGAGGGTCCTTAGGACTCAACCTCAGTTCTCGCCAGTGTTTCTGTTACTGCGGTCCAATCATTCAGTTTTCTGTATACGTGTGCCTTCGGGAGGGTCGGAGAATCAGTGATATCTTAATCAAATTCATATAAACTAGCTCTTATGTAATGGGTAAATATTAATGCAAATGTTTAGATAATTGCATATACAAATAATAAGCAACGATTACAATGTCAATCAGATATCGATCTCATCATCAGACCAAAATTCGTTGAAAAATATATTTCAAAATAGATATCGCATTGTTAAAATTTTGACATCAATACACTAAAACTGAAATAAATTCGAATGTCTGTCATTCAAATAAATTTTTCTTTCCTACCTCACACTACTATTTCGCAATGTAAGAAAATATATGAATAAAAATTAAACTTCTCAGGGATTTTTTTTAATCATCATAATTACATATATTACGATTTTTTTTTCAAAAAACACCTTTCGAATTATTAACATTCTATATTCTTCTTTAGGTTTTCTTAAATTGAATTTATTATCTAAGCTCGATATTTAGTGATATCGAGTGATATTTTCACAAATTGCTAATTCAACAAGCAATATCTAAAAGCTATTCCTATTATTTCAACGTTTATGACATCACGAGCATATTGTATGACCTTCAAAGTGATGATTTTGAAAAATCACGAACGATTTAAATGCTCATCCATTCTGACCAACCGTTTGCATTACTGGCAGAAAAGTTTGATATAATAGCTGGAATTGATCTATCATAAAACAAGTAAAGATATAGCCAATGCCCACTGCATACAATATATGAACGGACCGGTCATGCTTTTCGATAATGGCATTCATATTTCCTTGCCCTTTTAATTATTTCATATGCTTTGTTAAAATGAAAACAAGATTAAAAAATAAACCCTTTGGCGTTAATGTCCCTAATTACTTGAGTATATAAATAGCTTAATAAATAATCATGAATAATATCAATCATTTATATTTTTCCTATATTATACATTTTTTACTATAAATGTGCCCATTTGCTTAAAAAAAAACATTGTAAAAAACATTAAATTTTGTTTCGGTCTAATATTCTGTTGAGAATTTTAAAAAATATATAAAAATCTAGAAAATATCCGGAATTATTCGAATGTTTTATTAATAAGATTTTTTTTTAACAAATTCTTAGGAAATTGTTTTATTAATTAACAATTGAAAAACAATCTTGAATTGTATAAAAAGTTAGATTAGCTTTTCTTAGAAATATTTTTTGATTCTGTATTCACTACCTTTTCTCTCACGTAGTAATTTTGAGTTTTTTTTCAGTCTGTTATTTTGTAGATGATGGTTTTTTTTCTATTTATTTCTCACATAGTTATTTTGAGTTATAATCCGGATGCTTAATTTACTTAGTGACTAATATTTTCACAAATGTATACATTTGTTTGTAACAGAAATTCTTTAAAAGTATTCCACTTGGAAGCTTCCCAATTTTTCTAATCTCAAAAGTAAATTAATTTAGCCAAATATATAATCTGACAGATACTGCAGCGAAAGATATAGTAAGCATACTTCAAAAATATTAAAAATTCCCTTAAGGAAAAATGTACTAATTTAAATCTTCATTTTTTTCATTCTAATTTTTTAAGAGTTGTATCTTAATTTGTAAAATGTTTCAAGAAAGATAACAATAACCTCATTAGTATAAATATCAAGGGACAAAAAAAATAATAAAATTAGTAAAAAAATAAAATTAGGATAAAAATCAAGGGACAAAAAAAATTAATCTGAAAAAAGTTTCAGAATAATTAAATTTAGTGCATTAGATTTGTTTTGTAAAAAAAGTAATATCCAAAATAAGTTACTGCCAAAACAATTGCAAGAGACTCATATGTAAATACAGAAATTAAATAATGAATAATTATTTCTTTTTTCATTATTCAAATAAAGCATTTTTATATTACTTTTAAAAAGTGAGGTTAGTAAATTGAAAACTTATTCAATAAATGAAATTTTTCAAACAACGAATGATATTCATTGTTTTTGACCAATTTAGAAAATAAATAAGTTTTTGACCAAAAAATTCATTTGATAAGCATTAAAATTTACTTTGTTAAATTAAAATATGTATTTCTGAAATTAACTCCAATCAATAATGAAAAAATGGTAGTCAGTTTTGACAAAGAGATACGCAAACAAAATACACTATATGATTTGATTATATAATTTTTTAATCTATACAGTTATTTTGATTGTATAATTTTTCCTGAGTAAAAAGAAAATTACATTATTTTGTAAATAGTAAATTTTGTTTCGAAATACTTGTATGCGCATCATTTTGCTTCAATTCTCACTCTTCTAAAAATATAGAAAATTGTGTGTGTGTGTGTATCTTACATTGACGGAGTTACCAAATTTGACCCAAATTAGCTTCGAAGGAAGGAAATCTGCACTTCGAACTCATAAAAAAACTCATTAAAATTTTAAGTAGTTAGAATTAATAGCCGTAACTCTAAAAAAATTGTATTGAAAAATCTAACATTTGCTCAAATTTTAAATGCTAATTTTTTTTAGAAGTACAGGTGATTAAGAAATAACAGGAGGTGTTCAGAGTCCTGTAGCTTGTTATGTATTGGTTGAAATATAGCAAAATTTGGCGACCATACACATTAAAGTATGCGGTTTCGATTTATCAAGGGAAAAAAAGCATCAAAAAACGCCGATAAGAGAAATTCTGGCGCTGCGATCGAAAACTTCATTATATAATTTGCATGTACGGGCACCTTGTGACACGATATAGAGGATAAAAAAAAAGTGTTCTGGAATTTATGTCATTGTATAAGAATTTGCCCGTAGGTGGCCTTGTCACTACGCGAACTTGCCTTCTTAGTCAAGCTGTTTTATCAGTGAGAGGAAAATACCAGCGCTGCCTTTCGTGAATACCGGTGGTTAAAACAGTTACGTACAGGACCAATGACCATAACTAATTTACGAAGAATGGTAGAAAGATTTGAAACAACATTGTTTCTTGGTGTGCATCCAGGCAGATGAATATTTCTGGTTGTGGGGTTACTTGAAAGCTTCAAAGCCTTGTTGTGTATCAAGGACATGTTTCTGACATCCCTACTTTAAAAGAACAAATAACGTTACATGCCAGGCGAATAAATACCGATATGCTGCGAGCCACCACCGAAAACGTGTACCACATGCTATTAATTACTGGAACATTAGGCTGGTGGTCACCTTGTGTCAAATCTGTAAGTTGCTATAATAAACGCTTTTGATTGGTATTTGGTGTGTTTTTACTTATTGTTTACATTGGCAGTTATGTAATCTTTTTTCTCACATAATGCGTTTGCATAAGGATTTCTCCTACCAGCGTTTTGTGTACTAATTTATTTCTTCATGAATTGAAACCACATACCTTAATGTGTATGGTGGCCACATTTTGCTACATTTCTTCCAGTGCATAATACGCTACAGGACTCCGAACACCTCCTGTTATTTCTTGATCACCTGTATTACTTTTTTCATTCTATTTTTCTCATGACTTTTCACGGTTTTCCCAAAATAATTTTACATTTCATTTTTAACGATCTTTACCACTGCTACATTGAAATTCAAATCGTTTTATTATTTCATAAAATTTTTATTCGTGTGATTTTCCTTTTTGGATAAAAAATAATAGGAAAGTGTAATTAATATTTATTCATATTACTTAAACTCACATTTTAAAATTTCAATCCTTGAGTTTTTTTTTAATAAAAGTGTACTGATACAAAAGTAGTGAATTAAATGATGATATAACTTACTTTTGAAGAACTAGTTAAGTGATGATTTATTATGAAGAGATAACATTTTAAAAAGATCTTATTAAAGAAATGGAAATAATTATAAAAATAGTTAATAGTTGTTAGTTTGTAATAATTATCAAAATTATACGTTAATAGGCATCCAAATAGCAGTTGTGAAGACGTACAGCTATTATATCTCCTACTTATTCTAGAATATTGAAAGATAAATATAAATATTTTCACTACTTTACAGAACATGTTTAATTCTCTTCAAAAGAAAATTATTTTAAATATCCATTTCCGATATAAAATTTAAAAAATTTGAGATAAGTGTTATCTCAGTGTAGTTTACACTATACTATAATTCTTTGAAACAGAAATAGTTTTTTTTTTTGCTTTTATTTTTCAGGTTTTACAACCACCAGACAGCTTTTTAATAGAAATTTTCATATAATAGTAAAAGAGCTCATCTGAGTAAATTTGTCACAGCATTTCTATTAAGCAAATTATTTCATCCAATGCTTGATAATTTTGTTTATAATATGAGTCTGTAAACTATTTGAAATTTAAAAAACATCATGCAATTTTTTGGATTAAAAATGCCACTAAATGCTGTGTTGTTTTCTCCAATTACTTTATAAGCATTTAAAAAAGCTTTTATTAATTTTTAGAACAATTGTTGGCATCAGTAAAGCAATCTTAAAGAATCGTTTGTTTTAAAATTAAGCCTCATTACCATAATTATAAATAAAAGGAAATGAAATGTTCTGCTGCCGTTTTCAATGAATTATGGAATTCTTAAATCGCCGCTCTGAAGTCTTAAAGGAGTTAATGAATAACCGTGAATTTAATAATAAAACCGTTAATAATAATTTAATAATAAAACCGTTAATAATAATTTAATAATAATGAACCGTGAATTTAATAAAAATATTCAGCGATCAATATTGAAGACTTATAGTTTTCAAAATACTAATGATTAGATAAATATTTCATTTAAACTTCAACAGAGATCATAAGTGCAGAACTATCAATACTTATAAAGGAAATTAATTGATTTTTTTTTTTTTTTGCTATTAATAACAGGTATTTTTAAATTGGAATTTCAATTTGAAATGAAACTATGACATAATCTGAGAGTTATGCATTAAGTCTTTTAAAAATAATTTTTAAAGAAGGATTGCAATAAGTATATAAACAAGTTTAATTTATATGTAAACAAATATTTCTTTCAATCACATTAATTTTTATACTGTATTGAATGAACATAAAAATTTAGCTCTGCAAAATTTAGTTATTTATGTATATGTTGATTGTTCTTGACGTTTCAAATTTGTATTTATTGGCAAAGCAGATAGTATGTTCAAAAAAATTTAATCTAATTTCACTTTCAGTTCATGATATGCTTTAAACTATTAATAAAGTAACTGGTCAGATCTTTATTTGAAGCTTACACAAGATAAATTTAACTGAATTTAAGAAATTGATATGTTTTATGAGAAAAAAAAACCCTTTTTATTACGACGGATGATGACTTTTTAATATTTTGGCTTTGGCAAAAAGGAAGGAGTATTTATGATTAAACTGAAAGAAGGTAAGTGAAATTTTTAATTTTATTCGAAAGAGAAAATTAAAAATTTCAATCACCTTCTTTAAGTTTAATATTGTATATTTTATTAGATTTTTAATAAATTAAAATCTATTTTTGAATTAAAAAAATCATATGCATTTTTATAAAGCATTATAAGAGGTGATTAAGTGAAAAATATATAAATTGACTATCATAATAGTATATAAGCGCAAGTTATATCTATATCAATAAGCTGACATAAGCAAAAAAATATTCCCATTATTTAAAGCATCCACCCATTTAAAGAATAGATGGAATGTTATTGGCTCATAGAATACAGAGTCCTGAATTTTGCACTTAATTTCATTGGCGATATATCACACCCTTGAGCAATATCCACACTTCACATTGATTAGAATAGTTGTTCCATATAATTGCAGTGTATCTCTATTTATTTTTCAGTTCATTAAAATCTTTCAATAATGTATAGAATACAATTATTATTAATTGTAATATCGTATATGAAGTGTTCGTATTGGCCGTCCTTGTCCAGCAGCTTCTTATTACGCTGATGAATGGATCCATACATTGTTCCGTAATCATTTGCATTTTTAGCACTCTTCATTTGTAAGACAGGGAATCGATTGAAGAGAATGCAAAGTGCGAGTATTACGTATCGGATAGCTTTGAAAAATAGAACAGAAGACTATTTCTTTAAAAAAAAATAACTTTAAAAATATTTTATTAGAATCCTAAATTTTTTTTCTTTAATCAATAAGTTGTCATGATTTCCATTTGAGGATTTCAGAAGGCGCTAAAATATAAATTTATTATCCTGACAGTTTAGTTCCCTTTTGTATATACATATAAATCAATATTGTGTATAGGAGAAAGTATGTATTCCGTGCTTCGTCTCTTTACAACAAGGACCGTGGTGGCCTGGTGGTAAGGTCTCGGCTTCGGAACCGGAGGGTTTCAGGTTCGAGTCCCAATTACACCGAAGAACCCTCGTGTAAGGGGGTCTGTTGCACGTTAAATCCGACCTGACCAAACGTCCTCCCGCTGGTGTGGTGTGGTGTGGTGTGGAGAGGGGGGTGCCAGCTCAGGTGTCGTCCTCGTCATCTGACCGCGGTTCAAAATTGCGAGGTCTGTCCCAAAATAGCCCAAGTGTTGCATCAAACTGGACGTTAAGATAACTAAACCTAAACCTTTACAACAAGTTGCAGTGTTAATTAGAAATTCATCTGGAAGTTGAACGGAACAGAATTGCCCTATTTATATGGCCGAATTGAAAAAATACAGAATTGTACTATGTTTTGGGTTTGGGTTTTATATTACAATGACAATATCGTTCATAAATATGGAATTTAGTGGTTATAGTAACAATGGGTTACTTGCTGACACTTTTGTTTTCTATTGAAATGATTTTATTATTCATGTTGTAACGATAAACGTTTTAAAAGATATCAAATATTTTCAAAAGAAAACATAGCGTGAATATAATATACTATAATAAAACTTTTTGATAATATATATGATTTATCCAGACAAATATTTGAAAAACATTTGGCTGGTAATGGGTTAAGTGGATGGGTTTAATTCAAGATAGAGTCATAGGTCCTTAAGTTATATTAATAAAAATTCAGACAACATGAATTTTTTATGACAATATCTTATAATATACTAATAAAAATCAAATGGCAATTTTGAAAATCAATGTGTTTTTGAAAGATTCCAGTTCAGCTGTTAGGAATGTTGTAAATCAAAAATTTACTGTTTGTATCGCAGCATACACATTTTCAATCAAAATTTTAACGAGTCAATTATTTATCTTTGAAGGAACACAAAGCGAATTGAAAGAATGTTATTCATTCCTTTCATTTATAGAGACAATAACTACGGAGTAAACGTAAAATAAAATGAAAATAGCCTCACTCTAAATGCAAATCATCTCTTCAAATAAAGAAAGATTTTCTTGCCAATCCAAACATAAAAAAGAGCTTCTGTAATATATTGAAAACAGAAAGTTTCGCATTAGATAATAAAATTGATTCTCCCTTTAAGTCGTAGTTAATTATTATTTATTTTCATTGTGAAGTTTGCATACGAAAAAATATACATTCTTACAAAAATAAAGCAGCATGAATTACCAGAACTTTCAGTGACAAAAGCTGTGTTTTCCAGATGGATTAATCTATGTTAAAACGTTTTTATAGAAACAAAGTATTAAGATTAACAGCAATAAAATTGGAACATAGAAGTAAATGTTTTGTAAATAGTTCTTTTAAATAACAAATTTAATTGCTGAATTTCTATTAACATGTTACATTTACGTAAATAATGCAAACTTTAGCAAATATTGGAACATTAAAAAAGGTTGAAATGTATTTTTAAATAATACTGTCACAGGAAAATAAGGAACAAGAAGTATTGCTTAAAAATAACGTTAATTTAGAAAATTAGGAAAAAATCATATTAATAGAAGAAAGAAAAACCAGAAAATACAGATATATAAAATAAATATCTTCATCTAGAATTTCTATGAAATTATTGTATGACAGAAGAATCGTCTGCCATTCAGTCAGTTTGGAAACAGAAAGGAATTCTGGGATGTCAGAGGAATCGTGTGTGATCCAATCAGTTCTTTTCTTTTAAAATGGAGTTTATTAATTGTGTATTTATTCCACGCTCTTGACAATATTTAAATTGAAATAATAAAAGTGATTTCTTTTTAATGATTTGTTGAACTTATTCTTTTGTTGCATTTAAAATCAGACTAACTTGATAGTTTTATTCAATGTTACCCTTTTGAGAGGTTAACGGAAGAAATTGTAAAACCATATTCCTACTATGTTACATTAAAAACAATTTCTATCAAAAACTTTTCTCTTGCCAGGAATTTAATGCTATTTTTAAATATGTTTATCAACTCTAATTTATTGAATTTAGTTATTTTTATTTAATTTGATAAATTTGATTCACCGAAATTTATCTCTTTTTAGTTTGAGAATGAAACCTTTTACAAAATGATAATAAGCATGAGATTGATTTCTAATTACAATTTCTTTTCATTTTTCAAAAAAAAATTTTTTTGGAAATTATAGATTACAAATAATGAGAAATAACAAAGATTCTCATTTACATACTTTTACTGATAAATTTGTCTTTTTTGTGGAGAAATTTAATTCACAATATTATTTTTTAAAATTTAATTTTGAATATAGTAACATTCATCTTATATATAAAGAAGATCTAAGACTGTTCTTAGAGAAATAAACCGGTAATCCAGGTAGACCAGTCCCAATATTGGTTAAATTTCTGACTTAAATATGAGAAAGGATTAAAAGAATGTAATTTCTTTATTTAAACTTTTATCATATGAGTCAATAAAAAATAATAAAGGCATCCGATAATTTAGAGAAACATATTAAAAATTTAGATTTGATAATGGTATAACAATGAAAACGTATATCATCGATGATATACGTATCTTTTATAGTGGTTTCTCTACCATCAATAAAAATGGCGGTCATCAATAAAAATGTTATTTCCTAACCCGGATGAAGTCATACAACTTCAAATTATGACGGATTCACCAACAGTTTTAACTGTAGGACATAATTTTTTTAGATCCAAAGCTGTATTGGGCTATCTTCATACGGTGCAACGTCCTTCACTGCAAAAAAACCTTCGAATTACCTTTCATCGCTAAATATAACTTTCTTTCTAAAGTTATTTGTCTTCAATTAAGAAGATTTTGCAACAAACGCTTCTTCTGATTTTTGCAAGCTGATGAACATGTTTCTTTCTAACAACTCGATTTTTATATCCATCTTATCTAATTACATTCCACGCAGTTTCAGCACTTACACTTTTGGATATGATTTGAGAGGTTTCTGAAGTAAGTTTGATTGCACTTGCTTTAGGATCAATCTTGAAATTTCTACCAAAAATTTCCTTTTTGCGACATTGCTCAGAATATCTTTCTTTCCTCTTCCACATTTATTTTAAATAAATCTCTCATTTTTAAATTTTACAATGATTTCTTCTGAGAAAAAAGTGGCTTCTACAAACAATTTCATGTTTTTCACGATAAGACTTTCCTTGTTTAAATAAACTTAATACGAATTCCATTGCATAAATACTAAGTTTTCTTCGAGGAACTATTTCCCAATGTAAAGTTAAGCTTTAAAATGGCTTTAAGTTCATCTAACAAATTTAACCACACAAAAATGATCGTTGAAAAGATTTAAGATGAGATTGCACAAAATTAGATTAAAGTAACAGTTAAGTAGAAAATAATGAATGGTAGTTATGGAAATATTTTTCATAATTACACATATTTTTTATACGATTTTTTTTCGCTGTAAGAAAGAATCGTCTGCATGGAAGATTTTATTTTTGCAACAGTTATATTTTTGAAAGCTTTATATATAGTCTGATATTTAGAATTTTTGTTTACATTTGAAATGGCACTTTTAAAAAAGGCAATGGATGAAAGGATACGTTTCCATTATTTTTGAAGATAATTATTCTTATTCAGTAATTCAGAAACGATCTAAAAGTCATGGTGGAATAAAATATCTTGGAAATTATGATATAGAATTGTAGTTAAGTACAATAGCTATCAAACTGATCATTTAAAACATGAAATATGAATGTATTTTTTCTCTGTACACTCCATCAAAATGGTCTAAAAATATGCGAACACCCTCTGTATTCTCAATGTTTTGAGGCAAAAATGTGCATATGTTTATTTAAAATTCTTCTGAAATTTCCCAGTTTAGAATTTTTTTTTTGTTGTTGATTGTCCTTTAAATTTAATTTAAATTTAAAAAAAGTTATGTGTAAAAATAAAAATAAGTTTGCACTTCTCGGTGATGTGTTATGAATATTGAAAATCAGATTTATCAAGTAAAAGATAGGTGTACTCTCCATTGTTTGAGTTACTGTACATGAGTATCGAAAATTGAATCGTTTTATTCTTGGATGCAGGACTAAATGGAAAAAACTGCTTAACAGTTTCAAGCTATATCCTGGAAATATACCTAGATCATAATATTCTACCTAAATAAACTCGATTTATTTTTTGAATGCAGACTATTTAAATTGTTTCTATTGATGCAGAATTTCCATGCTTATATAAAGGAAGGGGGCAATCTGTTTGTTCATATGCGTGATTGTTCCTGTGAATAAAAATTATATTGCTAATATTATATTGCTTAAGACAATCTACACAGATTTTGAAAAATTAGTCTTAAACCAGTTGGCCTCTATGACCTCGGAATGTTTCCAGTTCTCAGAATTCCAAACATAAAAACTGTCTGCTTCTTTGTATATATTTCGTAGTTTGTACTTTATAGATGGAATTACCTGGAGAGAAGAACGTGATAGCAGAATAAATGTCCACTTGTAATGATATTTAATATATATTTGTAATGCGAAGAACTTCCGGTAAATTTTTAATAACCATGTCCTGGTATCCTACATATTTAATTTCTGGTTATAAAAAGGATACCGGACTTCAGAATACTGGCGTTCAGGAAACACTGTTCGTTCACGATGTAAATCATGCCAATAATATCTGAAGTTATCAGGATAGGCGAAATTAAGTTCCTTCTCATCTGAGAAAAATACGTCGTTACATTACTGGGGAATTAAAATTAATTTTAGACAGTTTCATTATGCTGAAATATTTTCTCCCAGTTTGATATGAAAAATAGTAAATTTTACTAATAGTAATAATTTTTAAGATCGAATTGATAGTTATTACCACAAAAAGTGAAAAATT
>JAPMOR010098810.1:0-25018 GCA_026543865.1 Argiope aurantia
AATATAATATTCTTGTTTTAGTTTAGTAAGACGTATATTTAATATAAATAATGACTATATATGTATTATATACATTTGATCCACATCTCCTCTTACAAAAATGAGTCGGCCTTATTATTTAAGATAAGAGAAAGAGTAATATAAATTTTACTAAGTTTTAAAATTAAATGAACTTTCAATTAAATAGAAATTAACCAAAATCTGGCTTTTTTAAAGAATAATCCCAGGAAAGATTATTCCAGAAGAAAATTTTTTAAGTAACTTTAGAAATGAAATTTTCAGCGGTAATTTTATTTCTACGTGCTGTTTCTTTAAATTATTATTAATTTTATAAAAAGAAACTCATTAAGATTAATGTTAATTTTGTATTATTTTAACACCATTTTTTTAAATTTCTTTATTTTCATACCATTTTTTACCACAATGAAGATTGTTTTATATTAGTGACTTAACTAATCGCTTAAAAGAAGGTTAAAGTCAATCACTCAAACAGAAGTAAGAAAAGTAATGCTCTTTCCTGCAAATGAAACAGTATTGACGGCAATAAGCAGTAAAACAGCAATTGAAACAATATATTGAGATGTTTGACGACGGTAGCTGCTTCAGGCAAAAAGAACTTATTCAATATTTTGTCATTTTCCTTCAGCCACATCGGAGGATCTATATTATTTCAAAGTTAAACATTTTGCCTTTTCAAATATTATTTACTTTGATGCAATTTTAATTTCAATTATTATTAAAACTTTAGAAAGATTAACGTAATTTTTTTTAAATATTGAAATTTTACGCCGATAATTTTGAAATAAGGAAATTTGCAGGCACTCCTTGACTCTGTTACTATTTTTTTTTGAGATTTCTGTTTTATTTCAATACATATATCTTGAAAAAATGTTTGGTTTTATCATATTTTATACAAAAATAGTTTTTATGTCAAAATTAATACGCAGGAAAGGATTTTAATTGGTATATCAACTAGTAATCGATAAATTTGTAAATGAATCCTAACGTACATAATTGCATTCCTGCAACAGTTATAATAACTTTTGGAGAATAACCTAAACCGGCTGATAATGTTTTAATTTATTGAAATAAAATGGTAACAATGCCCCTAACAAAGATTATTAGTTAAAACAGATTTAAAAAATTGCTATTTAATTTTATAGAACTTTTTATTAATAAATTAATGTAATTCAATAAAATATAAATTTGAATAGCATACAAATTTAGTCTTTATTCGATAGTATGTTTTTAAAAATTCTATGCTATTGAATTGTAAATCTAATTTCAAATTTTAAAAAGTCCTGGAGTATACTTTTTTAATTATTTTTTTACTTTCTATTTTTTATTGGCTGAATTATAGGAAACAATTCTGCTTTAAGAAAATGATGTCTAAAACACATTACATGTCCTCCTTGACATGCATGACTTTTGCGAGTTAATAGTCACCCATACGGATAATTAAACAAATTAGTTTTCAAATTTGAAGGTAAAAGAGTAATTTCCTTCATTTGAAGCTGTATATTCCGAAAGAATTAAATAGACGAATTTAATTTTTAAGATTCATGCACATTTTTTATAATACTAGAAAATAAATAGAATTGATAGAAAAAAATCAAATTTTATTTACTGTCTCCTATTGGTACATTACCATTAGGAATAGAACTGTTCTACACAGAGAATGACATCTGCTGTTTGCACTACAGTCTCTATATGAGCTATTTGTTTCTTTGGTTTTTTGAGGCTGTAAAAAATGTCACGGTTATCACTAAGTATTTAATTCATTGTCTTTATAAGTTTTATGGTATTCTTTATTCAGTTATATTATATTTGAATTTAGCTTTCCGTATACTTATTTTACAGTTATCCTTACAGTTTATAGGATTTCTTTCTAAGAACAGAGCTTCAAATAAAGGAAAAAAATGTTGGAAAAAGAATGTGCTATTTTGCAGCTTAACTGGATGATGATTGTTGAGAATAATTGTCTAACAATTCTATTTATTCAAAAAATTTTTGGAAGATGATTTATGATGCTTGTTTTTTCCTGTATCATTAATAAAAATTATTTTAGATAATTGCAACAAAAATATTTGGAATGTATTCCAGTTCGACATTTCGAAAGAATATCAATAACATTAGGTTCATAGCAAACTTCAAAGAAGTCGTGTGGGATATTCTAGAGTTAATATACAATAAAAGGAAGAATTTATAAAATTTTATCTGAGAAAGTATTTATTTACAATTTTTACGCATAATGATTTTCACATTATATTGCAGACTAACTTTTTCAATTCCTACTATAAACTCACACTCTCTCTATATATATCTTGTTCGAATTTTCAATCGTTAATAAATGACTATTTATTCATCCACTCGAGTTCAAATACATTTTTTTAAACTTTTAGTGGATGAGATTTGATGCTAATACAGTTTTTCAAATATTAATTAATTAATTAAATTTGTCCAGTAATTTCTATTTGGTAGCCAAGTTTGTCGCCAAGCCCTATTTTTCCACTTAATATTGTAATTCTGTCATATGTATATACATATTTATATTAATTGTAAGTATATAATAAAAAGTAACTAAAATAAAAAAAATGACCTAAGTAGGAATTGACTTAAATTTTTTTTATATATTACTTGTTACAATTAAAGTTACAAAAATTTAACAGTAGGAAACGAGAAAAGACGATAAATCTTCACAACACAAAGGCAGAGTTTAAAAATATGCTTGAACGCAATTATACTGAAATTAATAAATTAGGAATTTTCGAAAATATTGTTAATATGAAGTGGAAAGAAATTTACAATGTATTATCTAACATCGTAGAATATCATTCTGTGAAATCATAATCAACTAATATCCTGCAGGCTAGCTTCGAAGGTTTCATTAAATTAAAAAAAGAAATAGTGCCTATTGATTTTTGTGTGTTTATATATATATAGCGAGACCGACGATTATGGTGCATTCGCATGTATGGTGTATGATATGTAAATTAATCTCTTCGCCTTCCTTCTGGCGCGTTCAAGTGAAATTTCTGCAAGACGCCCGTAACGCGCTTCAAGCGTTCTTCGACATTTTAAAACTTTTCAACGCTTAAAAAACATTGTAAATGTTTACTTGTTTGAGTTTTCATTTTTGTTTGCTCTAATGCGACGAAAAACGGAGATTTTCCGTGGACAAGAGAGGACAGCGAAAGGGTTAATACTGGAATATTGAAATAAAAATAAAATAAAATTATAAACTTTGTAATTAATATTTTTTTATATCTTTGATTCTAGGGGATACTGATATTTCATAAAAAAGATTTTCTTCAATCTAGTTAGAAAGAATAGTACAATAGTAACATATTTAATAAATATATAAATATTATTTCTTTATCTGTGCAAAGTACACAGGTATTTTTGCAGTGACAAATAAGGATAAATAAGATATACAAAAATAAGAAAGATGTGCGCGATTGTGTATTGAAAAGAATTTTCTAATTTTATGCAAATTTGTTATTTTTATATCTTTAACGTTTTTACGACAATCGCCATTTAAAATATTGCTTTTAAGCTAGTAATTATTTAAAAATTATCTATTTACTTTTAAAGCTTAAAAGTTTCTTATTAATATTATCAATGCAAGTTTAATTTGTTTAAAGAAATTGTTCCGTTTTTACCGTATTGAAATAACAAAATAAATATTTAGTTACGCTGAATATATCACATATTTTCCTTAAATAATATGGTTAATGGACTGGATTTCCATGAACATGTTATATTATTCGGTGATAATTGCATCGGATAAATGAAATATGCAATCAATGATTGTTTCTTAATACATAATTTAAGGCGCAAAATAGAAGAGAAAAAAATCCGAACAAATAAATATATATAACTATTGTAAAAATCACTTCCTATGTATGACGGAAACAATTGGACATTATTTATTTTAATTCTTAACCGCAAAAAATAAAATGGATATTAAAGAAATGAAATAATTGTGAGACATATTTTTTATATTCTGTTTATTCTCTAAATTTTTTGCACTGAGGGAGTATCTAATAAATTGCAGGAATAGACTTTAGCGAATGACAGTCGGTTGTTTAAAATGTATAGACGTATATTATTGCCATGTATGATTCGATCAATCGTGTTCAGAACATCTGTTGTCAATAAACTCTCTCTTAGCCATGAAACTTATCCAAAGAAGTTGTCCAAAACACTGGCGGCATCATCAAATAGATCTGAAAAAAGAAAAGCATTTTAATATCAATTATACTAGATTACATCATTTTTGCTAAATAATATTCCAATAATATTTCGATTAAACATTTTACGGATATACTAATTTGGAAAAATAATTCTCTTTATGTTATAACATTTATAAAAAATTAATCAATTTATAACTACTCAGAATCATATTTAACATTAAACTCTTTGAGAAATAATTTTTCATTTTTAATTGGAAGGAAGTATTTTAGAGTTATTATTATACATTAAAGTTTTTTTTATTTTGGAATTTTGATTATTTTTACCTTTAAAGTAATTTTCACGTTTTGTAACAATAATATTAATGAATTAAAATAAATATAAATATTATGTGAGAAAACTATTTATTTATAAGAAACTTGTTTAAAGGTTATATTAAATAATTCACAGAAATAACTATTCTTTGCGTCAGTTAAAATTACATTACAGCAGCAATAACGTTAATTCATTTGAATGTTAATAATTAGTCAAATAGTTTATGAAACAATATTAGATCAATTAGTTTTAACATGTTTTAGATGTAAAAATTATGCATAAAATAGAACAACTTATTAGAGCTAAAGGTAAGCCATTTTTATTGGTGTTATGTGATTGATATTCAGTTGGTTGACATCATTCTTTTGTTTAGTAAAAGTTAAAATTGAAATGTCCTGAAGTCATTATTTGATATCCAGTGTCTCAGTATAATACTGAAGTGAAAAAAAAATTGTAATAAAACAGCGAAGAAAATGTGATGAATGCTTTACTAAAAACGTCAGTTGAATGATTTCGACTACATTTTATAGTTACAAAAGGGGATATGTGAATTCTAGATTTTCATAAAGCAAGATTGTGCATCATCAAATAATGGCACACATCACGATACAGTGTATATTTGATATAAAAGAAGTATTGTGCTTGTGAAATCCTATTTAAAAATAATCTTCCAATGTGAAGTTTTTGCAACGTTTCTTTAGAAAACAAACTAGGAATCTATTATCAGCCTAATAATTGGAGGAAATTTTCCAAAATTAAAAGTAAAAAAAAGGGACCTAGGTCAAACATGAAACTTAAAAACAGATAATTCGAAAGCTATTATCTGAAGATCTCAACTAAAATATTCCTGTTAGATATTGGAGGGAAAAAAAGCCCTAATCAGAATAAATAGAAAATAAAATTGCATTTTGATTGCATGCTACATAAAGATTAAAAACAATTTAACATTATAAAGACGAACTGCATGATATCAAATGCCGTGGATTGAATTTTACATTTTTAATATTAAGCTAAATGCTCAAAATTTGCACTGTTAAGTTTCATTCCAAGCTGAAATCTTCCAAAGGGTTCTTTTTCCTAAGAATTGAAACATGCAACATTTAATTGGATTATAACTCTATTCTATGCCATTCTGAAAATAAGTATAATAAATCTTTTAATGATAATCACACAATGAAGTTCTGTTATATTATTCCTTTCTAGAATCGAGTGCGATTTCTTAATCCTCGCTGAAAAGATATCAATTAGACTTAACACGAATGAAACTATTCTAGAATGCATTATATTTTCGACAGGGGAAAGATAATATATCAAGCTGTCTTGATTAGGTTCTGTAAGACCTAAAATATAATAGAGTATGAATTCAAAAAAGGAATTGCTCTCTCTCTCTCTTAATATGATACTTGAAATATGTTCTTAGATATATATTTGTTTACCCAAGTAACAGTTAAATTGCTGAAATAGTGCAGAATTTTAAGGAGAATATAAGATTAGAGAATTATTATCCTGTAAAATATAATCATCATTTTAACAGAAGAATTAATTTAAATGTTTCAAATAAAGACAAAATAGCTGAATATATTCATTTTCTGTTAATTCCTGCTTCACAAGCCTGTATTATCACTAGCATGGAAAAGTTTTGAAAGAGTTTTTCATATTTCCAATTTGTTTCTAAAATCTTTGCAGAATTTTTGGATCGATTGTATATAGAATTTGTGTCACTTATGACCTCAAATATCAAGTTCCTACGGCTGGAACATGATGCATGGAATCTTATTAATTTCGACAATAATCATAAATGGACACCAAGAATAACTTCCTTTACCAAATTCCTTCAGATGAATGGTTAATAACTTTTTTGAATTCATTTGCTGGGTGTTTGTGTTGAATTATAATGTTCCTTTGTTTGCTTGGAAGTCATTGCATAGACAGAGATGACACTGATTATTCAGACTTAATTGAAAACAACTGAGATATTCTACACATTCTTAATATTGTCACATTCTTAAATTCTATGCACCCTGGAAGGAATTTCAAAAATAGTTTTACTTTTAACCACGTATCCTCGTTCAGAAGAAGAAAGAAAATAGATGGCACTAGCTTGCAGCGTACCATTTCATGAAATAATGAGTAAATAAGTCCGAAAGGCAGAAAGAACAGAAATATAACATTTGACACGCATTTAACATCTAGTCTTATTCTCGGCTATTGCTATTGTAGGAGTACTGTTAATCTTGATATTTCAATGCTGGAATGGTGCAGGATGAACAAAATCCTCCATCTCATAGGAGAATTTTGTGGTATCAGTGCTTTACAATTTGACTACTTTGAACATATTAAGCATTTAAATTTAATTTATTTAAATTTAATTTATTATTATTATTAAATTTAATTTATTTAAATTTATTATTATTATTATTAAATTTAATTTATTTAAAATTTTTATTATTATTATTAAATTTAATTTATTTAAATTTAATTTATTATTATTATTATTAAATTTAATCAAGCATTTAAATTTAAAGATATAGTTTATCATTGATATCATTATTGTTATTAAATTAAAAATTAAACTTATTTCAAATTGTTAAATGGAGATGGAACTGTATTTTATAAGAAAATTTAAGCAAGTTAAGCTGATTATCACTGTATGAAATTTAAGTCTGAGACATTTTTAATGGGCTTTCCTTTTTTTCTTTATTAAAACAGTTATAATAATACTTCTTACGTAAATGCATTATTTTGCATTTATAATGAAATTATACTCTCGATTATTTATAATTTTGTGCTGTTTCTTCAAAAATTCAGGACCATTAGATGTCGAAATCATTGAACAGTTTTCCAATTAGTTTGTCTCAAGGTTATAAAAATTATTTAAGAAATTAAAAACTTCATTTTTAAATACTTACTGCCATTGTGACCGGCTGAAAAATACGAAAAAACACATATTATTTATACTATGATATTTATTTACCAATTCAAGGAAAGAAAGTGTTAAATAATATGCAGGAGATCATTTTAAATAATTTTCTGCTTTTTTGTATAGTTTAATATCATTCAATTAAAAAACATTTCTATATTTGAAAGAAATTTTTCAAAGAAATTATTAAATTTATCAAAATTACACAATTATACATATTATGTCTTAAAAATTATGCATTTTCAGGATTTTGAAAATATCAATTATAATTAAAAATAAGAATACATATACCTTTTTCAAAAAAAAAAAATGTGCATATTGCCATTTTATGTTTAAATAATGTTTATTTCTTTTTAGCAACAAAAGAGCATATATCTTATTAATTCCTATTTTTAAGTGAGGATTTTATTAATTCCTTTTTTTATTTTTTTATAACACATCATCCTTGAAAAAGAAAAATATTGCTAAAATGCGTATATATATAAAATAATGAAAAATTTCTTACGCTCCGCTGTAATAAAAATAATTAATGCAATTATGAGAGAATTCTACACATATTTGAAACACAAAAAATATACTTTATACATTTATGGATAAAATAAATAGAAATATAGCTGTTACGTTTAGAAATGATTAATATAAATTACATTTGAAGCATTGTCAGAATTTTTAATTTTTAAATAATTTTAAAAATATTATTTTCAAAATATTGTACTTCAAATTTATTTTATTTTTAAAATATTGTACTTTACATTTTAAATTAATTACAATGCTTTTCAAATAATTTAAAATCAATTCATTCTTTTCTATTCAGCATTATTGATTTTTCAACTCGAAAGATTTCATTGATTTTGTTTTACATATTAATAGTAAATGTACAAAAGATGATTTAAAACATTAATGGCATTAAGAGGTAAAATCATTAAGTAATAACCATGTAAAAGAACTTACGTTCAGCTGTAACAAAACATAATGCGAATAGAAATCAATTCTTTCAAAATAATATTAACATAATTTTAATAAAAATAATATATTAATAAGCCTGCGAATGGAGTGGCGAGCTTGATTAAAATTTTTGAAAAAATAATAGTTTTCAATGATTATTAATAGTTGTTTTTATTTAAGGCATATTCAGACACAATTATATGAAATGAGACAATTATTTACAATATTATGATGCATTTCACACAATATATAATTTTAAAATCATTTTAGACTTTATCATTTTAGCATTGATTAAAAGTTTCGTTGTTAATGTTTTATTATTGTAGTCTACAAGTCTCTATAATTTGAAATTTTATGCTTAATATGACCAGGAATTTTTTTGATGATCATACATTTGTATAGAATAGAATAAAATTGATTAAATATTTAAAAATATTTTTAGAGGTAAGATAACTAAAATAAAAAAGTTTTATCTTAAAAATTATTAATTATCCTTCTGATTATATCATCTTCTGATAATGACATCTTAAATTCAAAATAAATCTTTAGTTTAAATATCTTCAATTATAATGGAAATATCCCTAAAGTGGAAAGTTCGAAAATTATTCCTAGTTATTATATCAAAATAGCATTTAATCAAAATAGGCATCAATTTCATTTCTCTAATTGTCATGAAGGAAATGTCGCCCTCTCAAGTACACGTTACTTTAATGTTTAATATCTAAAAATGAATAAATGATAATGTTTTCTTACCCAAAGCTATAATAAAAAAGTGAACGAAATTATTATTAAAACTTTGATGAATTAATATCAATAAATTCTTGATTTTTAGGAAATTCAGAATTTATTAAAACTTTATATTTAATTTCAAATGAAATTTTCTAATCATCAGCAACATGATTTTATTAACAATACAGGGAAAAAAAACATAATGTAATTGATAATGTTATGTAAATCATATTTTGAAAAGTATATTTCAGAACTACATATAAAGTCATAATTTGACAATTAAACTTAAGTGGATAAGTAAAAAATTGAATTATAATTTAGCTGGGATTTATTTAAAAAAATAGTTTTTGACTCATAAGCATTTTTAATTTCGAAATAGAGATAATTATTTGTAAATGTCCTACAAATCTTTTGAAAATTATATAACAAGTATAAAAAATGAGCATCTACTAATTTTCTTGCATTTCATCCATTTTAATGACATGAGAGTTTTGATATCGAAAATTTTGCCTCATAATTTATCATAAATATAAATGACTTAAAATTTCAAATGAGTTAGTATATTACACAAGCAACAATTATTTATAATATTTTGCTTAAGGATAAATTAATTTTATCTTTCAAATTTTTCTAGAAATAACAGACGTAGAAGCTTATATATCTGAAATTGCATGTTTTTCAATGTAATTTGCATAATATAATAGAGAAATTTGTCAGATTTCATCTGCTTTTTTTCAATGCTCATAACCGGTTGGGCATTAGCGATAGTCAACTAAGAAAAGATCGCATGAAAAAGCATGTTCAGAGTAATCAGCAATCAAGGACCATATGCCTTTTTGAAATATCTGCATGTGAATTTGATCAATTATTTTATAATTAGCAAGTAATTATAAGTCTTTTTTGCAAGTTAATTTACCTATAATGCTATTTTTCAGGACTTTTGTTTCTTTTATTCTGTGGATTAATTAGTTATATTTCCTCTCACATTTGACATTAATGTTGTCCAGCTTGTAATTTACCGTAGACTAAACACTAACATAAAAGAGCATTATGCAAATCATATGACTTTGTGACAAAAACGAAGTCAAATTGACTAAACTGAAGACAACATCCCAAAATGTGATTAAATTACTAACGTATAAAGTAGAAATAGAGAGAGGGTATATTAGCTACACAGATAAAATTAAATGAAAAAATTATTTAACGATTTAAAATGAAAGTTTTAAAAATTGGTAATATCAACAAAACTATAATTTGCATTGGATTAACTTAACATTTACTATCAAAATCAGGATAACATACATTTATGTCTCTTTCAAAAAAAAAAAAAAAAACTGATAACCGTCATTCAATTTTAACCGGATTTTATATTTTCAAATTTTTTTCGTCTTATACTCCAAATTTAGAAACAGATTAAATCAGTAGATTTAGTTGGTCAAGTAAAAAGGCTATTGATAAGTCTTTCTTTGTATCTTTTTAGAGCAATTTCTGCCCTTTTATGTCCATTCGAGTTTAAAATATGAAGTTTAAAAAGCAGTAAAGTGGATAATTGGGGAATGATGATGATGATATCTGGACTCGGAAACTTCTTCTTCCCCACAATATTTGTTGAAGTATATTTGGTTCTTCACGCATGTGAAGAACCTTCTTTTTGCATCTATGCATGCTGCTCAAAATTCAAGCAGAGAATGCCGATTTATGACACAGAAACATCGCATATTTATCTGGACATTCCATTTCCTGCCATAAATGTTTTCTTATATTCACACTATTTTTTTCTTTATGAAATATTTTCTCTATTATATATAATTATTTTTCCTAGGTAAACCGTAATAGACAGCTTCATTTTTATTCATCAATTTTATATAATATTCTGATTTTATATTACCTTAGCGAAAGTAATATACTTGGACTAATACGGAAAATAAAAGAATGCTAATGTCTTGTCCTTTAGAATCTTGTTTTTGAGCAGAATATGATGAGATGGAATCGAAGATTTCTGTAGATATTAAATTCAATAAAAGATAAAATAAGTAAGAATCTTGTATTAAGAGGACACTTACCCAATCCTAAAAGAGCGGCAAAAGCCAAAGCATTCAAAACGTGGGAGAGCATTGTAAAGACTGTTCACTGCTAAAACGCTTGAACTGAATTTGTAACACTTGGCTTCAAGTATATATATTCTCCAGATGAATCACAAACTGGGTTTAAAATAGCAATGATAATGAAAAATAACTCATAGAAAAATTCTAGTCCCATTCCCAATGTTTTTAAAGCAATAAAATATGTATTAATATGGATTAAATATGATTTCCAGCAAAATAAGATGTGTTACAAAACTATAAAAATTGATTTATGGATTCCCAAATTATTATAATAAATAAAATTTAAAATTTTTTTGAAGACATTTATTCATTTTTATGAGATATTTTTATAACCCATCTATATTTTCATGACTAATATTTTTGTTGCGTATGAACCGTTATTGAAGGAATTCTCAAATTTTATATTTGGATCTTAACTAGCAGAAAGATGGATTTCGGAAGAAATTGTGGTTTTCACAAATTTGATTTTATTTGAAGTCATTCTACTTACTGTATACTGAGCAGTACGAAAACTCTGTTTCTGTAAGTCATATATTTTTCGTTTCCAATATATTCAAATTTAAAAACCATGTTTCTGAATCAGAATGACTCTAATTCGTTAGATACTTTATAGGAATTCCATTCTATGAGGATAAAATTATGTTAAGAAGTAAGAAATTTGCGGTTTTAAATCTTAGTAATGGATGAAACTATAATTGTTCTGCATTCTATATATTTTGTATAAGAAAAACGACTCACTATAGAATGACTGATTCTCTTACCTACATCGAGGAACACAGTTAATTAATTCAATATTTTAAAATCTACAGAAAAAATTGTCATTTAAAGCTTTCGATTAGAAATATTTATATATTTCATTACTGTTCAAACCGGCGTCATGGCATAGGGGTAGCGAGTCTTCCCCGTGGCGTGGGCGTCCTGGGTTCTTGTCCCGGTTCGGGAATGGTTGCTTTTCATGTTCTATCTGTGAGATGTGTGAATGTGCCCACTGTGAAAAGGGGTTGTGCAAACGAATGTGATACGTGAGTAGCTAAGACGTACTAGCTAGACGTACGCTGCTAAAACAAGAAACGCTCCCTTGACTTAAAATTACTGACTTCGTCAGCAAGCTTGTCTATGGCCAAAGGATCTAAATAGGCTGATGAAGTTTGATTGAAACAAATTAAAATGATCGTTAATGCATCTAACAAATAACATTGGGTAAAAAAACACACATTGAAATAACATATGTTTTATTTTAAGAATTTTCAATTAAATCAAGCAATATAATAAAATATAAAATGAAATAACATTCATTTTATGAATGTGTTAATATATAGGGAATTTAAATTGTTGGTGTGCATTTACTAAATGAATATTAATATTTCTGGTGTCAGCCCTTGTATTTTTTCCTCCAACATAAGCAAAATTATATTTGCTGTGTTATTTTAGAAAGCTACTCATACTCCTGTTATTAAATTTTTAATATTTTCGAGATTCTAATTCTTTTGTATCAAAATTATACTCGATTATTTGTTACACTATAGTATCGCTGGCAGTTTTAAATGCTCCTAATTTGCGTGTGGAACTTTTTACATTGCATGAAAAGTGCATGTAATGGTCAAAATTTACACTATTATTTTTTCAATGTTTTTTTCCACTATGACTCATATAATGCATAAATAACGTTTCAGTGAATTATATCAAATAAGATGGACTCTAGATATGTCTCAAAAGAATCACTTTCATTATAACCACCTGCAGAAATTTTTGCATGTTCTTTACATTCCTAGTTTTTGAAAAATATCATTCATCTAATAATGATGATTTGCGTAAATAGTAGATTAATATATTATCTTAAAAAAATTGTCTCTAAGAGCTGTAAACCTATTCCCTGTCGAAAATTTAAAATGCTGCGCACTCGTCAACAATAACAGCAACAACAAAAAATGGAAACACCTTTGTAAATTTACTATATCTTATCGTATCTTCATAAGACTAGTGTCTATGGTGATGACTTAAAAGATTAAGGTTAGTTCAGAGGAACAAGCTGATTAATCTATTTAATTAGAACAGTTGATTAATTAGTATCTCAAAATTTTTCTTTTATGTTCATCTCGAAACCTTTCCATTATATAGATATTTTTTAACTATGCGTTCTTCTTTAATTTTGTATTCTGAATATTCCACCCAAAAAGGGGAGACTTACTGGAAACCGTAAATTAAATAAATTTCGACTTGTTAATTGCGAAGAAAGACTTTTTTTCTCATTTTTATTCATAGGAATGTTTGGAAGAATAATTAACACGCTTCAGATTTATTCTTGAAAGGATTTTTCAAATTAAAATTATTTTTTTGTTCTTATTTAAATATTGAATCATTTCCGTTATTTTATAATCATTTCATTATTTAGACATTTTAGTTGATCTCGCCTAATAAATTATCAGGCATTTTTTTTTTCGAATGAAATTTTTTGTTTAACCCATTTTAAAAAAATCTGACTGTTGAGTTGCGAATACTCTAAAAATATTTTAAACCAATGATATCAAAAGAATGAATTTTTATTTTCAGATGAAAAGAACTATTAATTGGATTACAATTTTCTAAAGTTTCATAAATATTTTTTATTATAATAAAAATATTTCACATTTGGTCCGTATATGAACTATACCGGACAAAGAAAAAGTCTTAAAATAATTTCAGCGGATCTTCACATTTCCCGCGTTTCTGAGCCCGATAAATAAATGCATGCTTAAAATAATATCCATTTGTCTGTAAGAACGTTAGCTGAAAAATGGAGCGAGTTAGAAGGATAAAATTTTAGAAGTTGTGTGCATAAAAATCATTTATTTGAATAAAATTGTGGATGAAATCATCCCGAAAGAAGTCTTTCAATCTGATCTTAAATATACGCCAACATAATAAATAATAATAAAAAAAAAACCTTTATGCATGAAATTTTGTACATATTTATCTTTTAGAACTTGTATAAGTGTCAAATTTCGGAATTCCAGTTTATTTAGAAAATAGTACCTCTCAGTCCGTCGAATTCTAGGTAATAAAACGTGATTACTCATACACGCAACATGCTAGAAATGTGAAATTAACAATTCACTATTCTTCAACAATTAAACTATTCTTTGTCGAATTATTGATTCAATCAAACAATTAAAAGGCATACTATATTGTATTTTTTAAACGAAGAAGCATAATAGAAGCAGGTTTTGGTAGCTTATGAAAAAATTGCGCAATTTAGAAACATGAATTGGTTGAAAATTCCTGATGAACAATATGATATTGGTGATGATCTACATGATATTCTGAAGTCATTTTTTATAAAGAATTTAATATTTGTTAACTGATATGCTGCCTATAACCTGCACGATAAGGTGTGCGAAAAGAACTCATTGCGACAAAAGAGGAGAAATAGTAAAATTGCCCCTATTTCTCTCTAAAATTTTCACAATGTTTCTTAATATTTCATCCCATTTTCCTCAGCATTTCTCCTATTTTTCCCTAAAATTTCTCCTATTTTTCACTAGGATTTTTAAATATATGCAGAATATTCTGTGGAGACATTTTCTATGGTAGATAAAAAAAATCAAACATTATTTATTTTAATTTTTACACCTTAAAAATAGAATGCACATTGAAGATATGAAATAAAAAGTAAGACATTTTTATTGTATTATATTTATTCTCGAAATTTTTATACTGAGGGAGCATATAATGACGTGTTTGAAAAAAGTACAGGAACTTACTTTAGTTCATTACAGTCGGTTGTTAAAATGACTAAACACATATTATTGCTATTGTCCATAAAATCTCTCTTAGGGATATCCATGAAACTCGTTTTGTTCCAAAGAAATTGTCCAGAACACTGGCAGAATCATCAAATATGTCTGAAAAATGTTTTTTTTGTATCAATTATGTTATATTACCTCACTTTTTAAGAATAATAATTAATAATAATTCAGTAATATTTCTGTTAAGTTCTGTTAATTGAGAGTATCAAAAATCGTTTCCTATAGTATTATATTCCCTTAAAGCAATATTTAGTGATTTTTTTTACTTTCCTTTATTTTTTTAAATATGGTTTGCATAAAACTATCAAATATATTCCACTTCACGAATTTATCAGATTTTCACTCCTTTTTCGAATCTCGGTTCCACCTGGGATATGGATTCCCCAACAATCAAGTAAAGTAGCACAGTTTAATCAATAATCATGTATTATATGTCTTCTTAAAATTTCTACTCGTGTCTACTGGTTTAGAAGGATCTACAATACTATTTTCAAGAGTTTTTACTTTATTAGTTTTTGGTTGTGTAACTACATTCTTAATAAATAATTTGTGTTTAGCATTACTATTGTGGGGCTTGCAGTATTTTTCAGCGGATTACCTGTCAAAAGTTACAGATAAGAAATTGACTTAAAAGTTCTTAGTACAAATCATATGTGTGCATTGCAAAAATAAAGACAAATCGTCTACTCTAAATGCAACATTTAGAAAGCTGTATTAAAATCCTAAATATAAGTTAGATATCTAGATAATTTGAACGAAACGTACAAGATTTGAAATTCGGAACCACCAACATAAATTGTTCTGTATTGCATTAATATTTACTACAAAAGGTCGCAGATATTTCATGTCCCTTTCCAACAGAAAATGAGAGCTGGACATAGAAATTTTATCTAAATCTAGCAGATATTTTCAGTCATTTCACGACTTATATTCCAAAAAAAAAATCAGAAATTGGTGGATATTAAATATGATGATTAATGCGGTCAAAGAAATGGCTGTTTGTGCTTGTGCGTATCTCACTCTCTATCTTTTTTCAATATTTTCTTCGTTTCTAAATTCAAACCCGTTTATAAATTCTTGAAACATTAGGAGAATGGGATGGAATATGAAATAGAAACTTATTCGCGCCTCGATATTGTGTGTAGGACATGTCAGCCATTTTCTTACATTGGTGCAAACAGCTCATAATTCAAACAGCGAATCATACTTTAAGATAGAGAATGAAGCATAATTCTCACAACTGGATGGGGGATCTTACTAATAGTCTTCTCTTTTATTCTAAATATTCTAATTTCTCTTATATATTTTTTACCATTAACACTCTGTTTTGACCCTCTGGTATATTGGATTCGCAGTTTTACATTTTTTCCCCACAAACTTTAAATCATCAACTATGAATATCAGGAATTTATTAATTGGTTTTTAAATAAATTTATGGAAAAAATTAAAATTTGACATCAATTTTTTCACGAAGTCCTTAATAAATAATTACAACTTTTCAACCATATTTAGGTTTTGGAGTACCATAGAGAAAATAAAAGCAAATTTTGCTTTATTTCCTATATAAAGCGACTTGTTATTTTTCTTCAAATAAATTTCAAGAAAAATAAAAGCAAATCAAAGCTTTGTCTTTCAAATTCTCTTTTTGAGCAGAAGAGGATAAACAACCATTAAATGGATACTTACCCAATCTTAAAAGAGCGGCAAAATCCAAAGCGCTCAAAATTTGGGAAAGCATTGTAAAGACTGTTCTCGGCAAAAGCACTTGAAACTGATTTGGGGAAGTTTGCCTTCAGGTATATACTATATATACTTAAGATGAATCACAAACTGAAGTTAAAATAACACTAAATAAATTAAAGTAACTAATTGAAAGAATCTAACACCCTTCCCAATGTTTAAAAGCAAGAACTTCTGAAATGATGTAGATTAAAAATGAATGTCCATCAAAAACAAATCTGTTAGAACTATAATAAATAATTTATGGTTTCCTATTTTTTATTATAAATAAATTATAAAAATATGTTTTTTGTAGATATTGGTTCATCTTTTCAGAATATTTTTAGCATTCTATGTAGTTTTTCATAGACACTATTTTTGTTAAATATTAAACTCAAACTATAGAATTCTGAAAATTTGAAATATTGGATAATTGGAAAAGACCTACTTTTCAATTAGAATTAATAATTTTTCCAGAAATTAAAATATTTCAATTTATTTTATTCTATTTATTGCATATGCAGAAGAATGGTAATTCAATTTCTTTAATTAATCTATACTTATAATAAAGCTCAATGTGTGTGTGTGTTGGCGCTCTACAGGCCAGACCATTCAACCTAAAGCTACCAAATTTGGTACGTGTATACCTTGGAGGCCTGGAATGTGCACCTGGGGGTTATTTTTTCGAATTATTTATTACAATTTTATTTATTTAAAAATTAAGCGAAATTTTGGCGTGTTTCTGCTATAAATTCCGAAAATATTACCGCACAAAATAGATTTTTACATGAAGTTAAAGATCAAAAATTTATATTTTAAATGATACCAATGTTTTAACCTTAAAATTAAATTTCAATTTTTAATGAATTTTTAGATAAATATTTTAACTATATATTTAAACAATTTTTTTCGTACAAAATAAAAATAAAATTTAAGCTGCACGAGCACCTTTCGCAATCATGGGAAAAAGTTAGCTTTTTTCAAAGTGTTGCCATCACATTGATTAAACCTCCAATTAAAAATAAATTAAATCTTTTTGGAAATGAAATCTGCAAAAATATAATTTTCGGCACGTGTCTGTAGGAAATGAAACAAATAAGAAATATTATTTTTTCTAAAAAATAAATTCAAGAAAAATTATTTTATGATCTTTTACACTCTCTATATTATTAATCCAATAAATCAGTTTTATTTTAAGGCAAGTTTTGTTTAATATGAACAGGATATCCATTCAAATCAGGGCCACACAGCTAATTTGTAAACCTTTAGTAATACACATATCTTCTAAAATGGTCTAAATGGGAAATGATTATATTTTATGTAACTTGACTCAATAAATGCTCTAATAAATAACGAATTTTTGATTTTACATAAAGCTTCTGCTGTGGAAATCACGATTAACAAAATGTTCTTGAAACATTAATATTTTAAATAAAAAGAGTTAATTTCCAATCAACTAAACCAATCACTTAAACTGACTGATTTATAAAAATCTGAATATCACTATTCAATAAAAAAAGGCAAATTTCAGATTTTTCATCGATTGTTTCAAAGAAAATACGCCAATTAGCGCACAAGTTTCTCAAGATTAATTGGCCTAAGATTATGAAAATGTTGAGTTTTTCTAAATTTTTAACATTCGAAACTTCATAAATAAGTCTTAGTTCAGCGTGGAAAATAGAAACATTCATTCATTTATTTAAAATTTGGTGTGTCCAGAATATTTTTCAGAATACGATCCTTACTGCATTAAATTTAGACTTCATAATTTTTGAAATATATTTATAGGTCGGAATAAAATATTATTATTGATTTCATTTCAATCCTTTTGAAAGCAAAACTAAAAACTGAATTTTATACTGAATCTGAGATATTTTTGTTGAATTATTCTTTGAGATATTACATAAATTATGAAAAATATTTTGTAGTTCACATAAGACTTAAATACGAGCGATTCTGTTTGCAATACTCATATTCAAAAATAATAATAATAAATAAATAACAATAAAGAGGATGAATAAAATAAAACGCTTGGTTTTATTAAAAAATATCTTTATATTAATTGCAATTTCATCATTTCCACTTTAAAGTTGAAGTTTTACCAGAAATGACAACAAATTAGCAAAATATATATAGTAAATTGAACGAAACGATCTAAACAATAGTATAAGTTTGGTATGACTATCAAAATTTGAAGATTAAAAATGTTTTGTTTGAGAATCCATTAAGCGACCAGTTACTTAAAATATTTAATTGAAAATTGTAGCGAGCGGTAATACTGGCGAACCGGCTGGTCGCCAAAGGCAGCTAGTCAATAATAAATCACAGTTTCATTTGTTTTCTAAGCATGTAAATTTGAATAGCATGTTTCTGGTTTCTAGTGGTGCAGATTCATCGAATATATATATATATATATATATATATATATATATATTTTTAAGAATTCCATTACACGGAAAACAAATTACATCTAAAAGAAATAAGATCTTTTGTTTTAGATCTAAATAATGAATGAAATATTAATTCCTCATTTTTTTCCGTATGGTATTCTCTGCAGTATTTTACTTAACGAAGGCGATTCTCTATAGTTGCCTAATACCTGTTTAGGGATAGAATGCTATGCATCATTAATTCTATATTGAAAATTTGCCGTTTTCAGCTGAGGTTTAGAAATATATATCAAATTTTGTTTTTTTTTATTATCATCGTTACTTTCTATATTTTTAATTGCTTCAAATTATATTTTATGCAACGAAGAAGTCTATTTATTTAAGCTAATATTTAAATTAATTCAATTTTTGTGAATAATTTTATTTTTTTTAAATTAATGCTTATTTAATTTGTTTAGGAGATTTCTCAAATTTTTGGATAATGATTAATTTTTTTATAATTAAAAATTTTAATTATAAAGAATTATTAACAATTTTGACTTTAAAGAATTTTTCCTATATATCATTTATGAAATTTAAAACCTTTGTTTAACTATGCAATAATCACTGTTATTTAACAGTTTTTTTTCTTTCCACGTTAGTTTTATTTGAAGAGAGTGTTTCTGATTCCAAGTAGTTCATATTCATCAAATATTATTTAGGAATAACTCCAATCGACGAGAATCAAGTTGCATCAAAAAGGCTTAAAACTAATGTCTTAGATCTTAACAATGGGTGGAATTGAATTAATTATTAAATTCCATATCTGCTTTTCATGTTTTTATAGCGTATAGTTGTTGAAGTGTTATTTTATGAACTGTAAGTAAACTTTTCTTAATAAACTTTCCACATATACAAATTTACCTAATAGGATATCCAAGAAATTCCAAGTTGGGGGGAACTATGTGGTGAAAGGGAACATTGTAGTTACCCTGTACCTCAATCACGATCGAGTGTTATGCATCATTAATTTGATGTGGAAAATTTGTAGGAAATTCGTCACTTTAGAAATGCATGTTAAGTTTTCGTTCTTTTTGTTCATCAACATGACTTTCTGTATTTTTAATTGCTTCAACTTATTGATATAGTTTTATGAGACGAAAAATCTTATTTTTTTAACCTAATATTTAGATTAACATTTAATTTCTTATCAACAATTTTTGTTCATAAATTAATGTCTGCTTCACTTTTGTTAGAATATATCTCAAAATTTCTGATATTTTTTCTTACAAAAATCTTATTTTTATTAAAGAAATTCAATAACTTTGATTAGTTTTAATTCTAATTCATTTAATTCTTGATGCAATCAAAATAAAATGATTGCAGATTACATATGTTATTTAAAATTTATAATTTTTCCCATTTTTATATGAGTGAAAGTAAAATATTACCCTGTTTAATTTGTCCAGACAAAAAAATGACGTAAAAATATGAATGTCTTTCTATAATAATTTTTTTTTCTTTTCCACTTTATAACAAATGTATTTCAGCTGGTGTATCATAAATTTGAATATTATCCCTCAGACAATTACTTGATTAGAATATTATTCATCTAAGACGATTATCTCTTATAAGTTCAATAAATTATGCATCATTTTCAATTATTATTTGTTCTTTATTGATTACCTGATACAATATTTTTTTAATTATCCATATGGAGAAGACAATTCAAATACTTCGAAGGATACTCCACCTTCAACAGTTTTAATCAGTTTTCTCTTTTAACAATTTCAGTTTTTAAAAGTTTCAGTTTTTTCCTACAGTTTTAATCAGTTTATTGACATTTTGGCTATATTGAGGTAAAATCAGTTTAGTTACTAATTGATATTTAATCTTTATCCATTGTTTTTTTCTCCTGGAGTCATGAGAGGAAGTAACTGCTCTTTTTTCCTGCAATTTGTTTACGTAAAGAATAAGGTAAAAATGGTATGTTTTTGGTATGGTCAGTAAACTGATTATCCAACAGATCCAATTATCAAGAGTTTAACGACTAAAATCTCTTTTGTGAGAATATTGTAAAGTTAAATTATATAGGTAGGTATATTATTATTCAATTAATTAGGCTACTCTTACATTGATTTCTACTAAGAACATCCTCAACTAATTCTTGGCTCACGAGCCACTATTTGTCGACTACTGCCAGAGATCAATAAATAAATGAATCATTTGGCGTCACTCTAGCTCTTGAAAAAATATTGTGGATCTAGACATTTTTTTCAATCACTGCAGCAATAACGACTTCCCACTTTCCTTTGAAATTTGCTTCCTTTCTCTTCCTGACAGCACATTCAAGTCCCAGTCTCATAAAATTTAGCAATATTTTTTTTTCAATCCATTGATCGATATAAGTCCGTTCCGCAAACCTTTCAAGCATGGCTAACTTTACTTCATTTCCTATAAAACAATATGACTAATAAAGCTCGTTCGCTCTTCCCTAAAATCATGATTGAAAATGATTTTGCATCATTGATTACTCTTATTTTAAATTTTTCTAAAGACATTATCATATAGCACGAAAAGCACCATTTAGTAATAAAATTATGTTATTATTTTTTGCAGTTTTTCCAATGGCTCAGATAACGCAAAAACCAAGTATTAATGTAGTATGTCAGTCAAAATGAGTTCTACACAGCTCGTTCTGATTGATTTCTTCACAGATTTGAGTGGAATTAGCTTAATACGTCATATTCATAATGTTTTCAAATAATACATGCATGATACTTTGAGTTCAAACTCAAAACTAAGCTTATAATGATAACGGTAGATAATGTAATTTGAGTAAACGGTAGATAAAAACAATATCGTTAAAATTTTATTTCCAAGTTCAATAATTCTTTCTCATCTGGCATTTGAGATATTTTAATAACAAATTTAAATTCTTGCATATGAAATAGAAAAACTTTTACATAAATAAACGATTAAGATTTTAATTATCCGTTTAAACTGTTCAGACACTTTTGTAATTATCCTGTTGGTTGTTTATGCTCTTTACTATTCATTCCCCCCGAAAAATGAATTCGATGATTGCTGAAGATAGAATTGAGGAAAATTTATTTGATTGTTCATAATTACAGATCTCTTCATGTATGAAGGGTAGACTTTTGCACTTATAATTACTTTGTCTGTTGTACTACTAATAAATATAGAAATTAATATTTTACTTTAGCGATAGTTTTCCTATTTCATGTAACACCGTTTTAATTTCTTTTCTGTATCTGCAAACAGTAAGATAAGGAAAATAATTTAAAGAAAGATAAATTATGATTGAATGTAAATTGATTGAGGGAATAAGATGGTATTGTACTTTGGTTCTTACTAAGCAACTATCAATTCAGGAATAAACAATATGAAAATTAACTATATAAAATTTCCTGAATCTATATAATAAAATGTACATTGTATTTAGAGAGCGCTAATGCTGCTACAACTAAAACACAAATGAGCTTAACCAAATTAGAATTAAAATAACTTTACATTCAAAATTCAAAAAGAAAGATAAAATGAATCCGGCCCGGAAATAATAATTAATAATGGGAAAACTTTAATAGGTAGTTTTGATAAAAGGGATGATTTTAACTTTAAAATAATAAAACTTAGTGACTACTATTTCAATTTACATCTAAAATTTTCAAAAATTTGATTTTTTCACAATTTAACAGGATTAAAAAAATATGCAATAATAAAAGTTCGTATATTTTAGCAACAAACAATCTCATTGAGAACTTGACTATTAACGAATTCTCCAAAAACTTTTGCAATATAGAGGTTTTGATAAGAGAAGGACTGTTTGATTTCTGACTTCATCCGGTTTGTTGGCTTTGAGTTGTGACTCAACAGAGGGCGCTTCAACTTTGATGACGTTACATTATGACAATACTTAGTAAGCATATATAGCTGTAAACGTGGAAAATTTAATTTTGGTTCAATTTAATGAAGTGCATTTGCTCTAACAAGTTTATACCTCACATTGTCTTTTGAAATTATACTTTCAATTAGTAAGTACTTAGCTTTATGGTTTAAATGATTTTGGTTCTTTTTTCTTGGTATTTTGTGGCGTGATTAGCTGTGTTTTCTTCTGGATTGTTTTATTCTTGTGATACTAATTTTTGTCTCCAAAACCTCAATTTTCTTTGATTTTCGGGTCACGAAGGGTCAGTTGGTTGGACGAGAGTCAGACCCTTCACAGAAAAAATCCCTGGTTTGAATCCTTACCTGAGGGTGACCCTTGAAAAAGTCATCGAGCCGGATTCATTTTATCTTTCTTTTTGAATTTTGAATGTAAAATTATTTTAATTCTAATTTGGTCCTTCTAATGGTGAATGTTCCTAATTATAGATGCGATGAAAGAAACATTATTTCAATTGTTTTAAAAGAAGCACATAACAAACGTAGGCTTTAGACTTTTAAATAAATTAACAGAACTGAAAAAGGATTTTTTTTATTTTATTATTTTCCTGTGAATAGAGAGAGAGAGGTATTTCAATTTATATGTCATATTTTTTTAGATGCAGATAAATAGTAGAAAATTCTAGATATCATAGTGAAGGAACAAAAAAAAAATGCCAGAATGTTGTGTTCATTCACCTTGGAAAGTATTTGCTCTATGTGGAAAAAAGTAATTAAATGTATGAACAAAAATAAAAGTTTTAAGAATTTGCATATAATAAATGTTTTCTATCCTAGTTTCCTGTGAGATTATTTTGCTAGAGGATGATGCAATCAGTTAAATTATGACGATATATAAAAAGCCATAAAACTATGATGCAAATATGCTTTCTTATTGTGAATCGATTAAAATTTTTCCTTATTTTACAAACTTGCTATTTTCTTCCTATTTCAAACAATAACACCATGCTCATAAGACATATAAGCAGCTGTATTTTCATTAGTCACACAACGAGGGTAATGGAATTAATTTCCCATGGCTTCAAATATCAGCGAAACATGATTTCTATTGATGAAGTAAGGGCTACTGCAACGTCATTTACCATTATAAATGTCCATGTAATAAATGTTTCGTTTAAATGAACTTGCTCCTCAAGACCTTTTCTTTGATTTAAAAACGTATAAAAAGACAGTATATATTTAAAACGCCTGGAAAAATATAGATTCTGTGAGGGTCTGCGTAATAAGCTGAGCCAGACCTGAGGTGTTTTAATTCTTACATTTGCCGCCTGCGCCAGTATGGGTTTTATTCTTTTTGAGTGGTTTTGTTGTCCTGCTTATTTTTTCTGACTGCTACGGCTGGATTTGGTTCTACATGGGTTCTTTTTTACGCTCTTTATATATTTAGAAATTGAAAAAACATTTTTTTTCCTTTCATGCTACCCTTCTGAATTTGTTTTATACGAAACCAAATTTATTGCATTGGGGATGGGGTGATTTGTATTTACCATATATACATTTTACAAATTACATATTTTATGTTCTTTTATATTCTTAAATTTTTTATTGATGCCTGTTTTTAATGTTCCAAAGGTGTTTTAAAAGTTTTTAATATTTTTGAATTTTAAATATTTTAAAATAAATTGAAACTTTACTGTTGCCTACGTTTTTTTGTAAATATATTTATCATGTCTAAAAATTCCGTGTAACCATATATTTTATGTAAAGTTTTGCTTTTTATGTAATGAATTGCTAATCTTGGTTGGTGATGCATGTGCGTTTTTGCGTATGATTTCACCACTGGTCCACTATAGGCATACTACCATGTCGGGTAGGTTGGGCCCTTGTGGGTTTTAAGTAAAAAAAAAAAAAAAAAAAAAAAGGCTTATTTGCTGCAGAATTTGACCAAAGAAAAAATGTAAATATTTCTGAAAAATTCCATTGAAGCAGGTTATTCCTTAAAACGTTATTTACACGCATTAACAATATTGT
>JAPMOR010098810.1:25028-57950 GCA_026543865.1 Argiope aurantia
TAATATATATATCATTAATTCTACCTTAAAGAGCGGGTCATATATAAAATCAAATATATGATATTTAATGAAAAAAATGCTCTAATTCTATATGAATATGAAAGTATGGAAATTTCCTTACGTTCAGCTGTAATAAAAAATAATAACATTATAATTAAAATCTGCTGATTCATATAATACAATAATATGTTGTCTATATCAATGTATATGAGAAATAACATTAAATATACAATGTATAAAAAATATTCAAATAAAATATTTTTTAATAATTGCTAATGTGCTTTAATTATGAAATATAAGAAAATATTAATTCAAATTGTTGTATTTTAATTAGAAGCTAGGTATAATATTAATCATATAATTTAAAATAATTTGATTGATAGTATTAATCATATACAATTTTTTTGCTCAGTCTTATTGCGTTTTCAAGTCTACTGATTTTTTTTACTTGGTTTTATATGTCAATAGAAAATGCAGAAAATATAGATTAGAAGAGAATATTTAAATTATAAGATATATTATATTAAATTAATTTGAATTGGAAGTAGATTTATAAAATGTAATTATGTAAAATGTCTTACGTTCAGCTGTAATAAAAAAGAATTAATGCGATTAGAAATTATTTCTTGTAAAATAACATTAACATATTTATAATAAAGATAACATACTTTTGTGTACGCGAATGGAGTCAATATTAATAACTCTGTTGTCATTATAATGTTGCACAAAATGATTGATTTAAACTATTATGCATTAATGGCTAATTTAATGCACACAAATTATGTTGAAGAGAGATACTTTTCTTATAAATGTGTTACGCATTTTACTAAATTTAAAAATTAATTTTATATTTTTATAATTTATTTTTCAAAAATTAATAAATTCTCTTTGTGACAGAAAAAGATTTATTATACAGATAGAATGTTATGCCCCTATATTAGTTCAAATATTATCCATTAACATGGAAATATATGTTATTCGGAGCAGCTTAAAAATATTCAGAATTATTAAATCAACTTATCATTTAATCAAAATATATTCTGATGTTGATTAGTTGTGTGCCAAAAGTGGCGCTACACCGATAAAAGCTCATAAATAAAATTTTAAAAATAAAATTTAAAAAGCTATAAAAGGACTAGCTATTCAAACTTTTTTTTCATAATCTTGTGTACAAGAAGCTAAAAACAGCCAAAGAGGGGGGAAAAAAAGACCAGGCATAAAAAGAAAAAGTGGAGAGGTCTAAATAGACAACGCTGAAGATTCTATATTATGTTCCAACAGCATCATTGAAACATAATTTGGAAATAATAAAATTTATCGAAGATAGGCAATTTAAATTTAGAAAACAGAAAAAAATAAAAAATAAAAAAAAATAAAAAGCAAAGAGAAAATATATATATATATATATAAAAGCAAAGTGAAAAATATAAATTAACAAATGAAAAATAAACTAACAGAAAAAAATATATAGAATGGTTCAGTCTAATGTAGAGTCCATGAATCGGCAACAAAAGGCCAGATAGAGTTCTTTTTGCATTTTTTTTTTCTTGTACTGACTAGATACTGTCCACTTTTAACAGTGCTTGACAAAGCAGGATAAATTATTGTTCAATTTGGAAAATTCTGTTTTCATTATTATATTGGAAATCAAACATATTTTGAACTTCTAAAGTCAATTTATTGTTTAATAGAATTTGTGGAGTATTAAATTGAGGTTTAATAAGTTTTCTCAAATGATGAAGAATAGGGCAATGGAAAATATAGTGTGGAATGTCATCATAATCATTACCACATATACAACAACAACTTCTCAATCTTTTAAGATAATGCGGGCAAAGTCCATGGTTTGTAGTTAATTGGGCAATATATTTGCTGTCAATACATCTATTTATTTTTACCTGAGAAAAGATACTTAAAGTTAAGTGGCCTTTTTCATTATTTTCCAATCTTAATTGCCATTCATCGATTAGAATTTTAAGAAGAGGAATTTTGATTTTTCTTTCATATTCTACAAGGTGAAAGACATAGTTCATTACCTTTGATGCCAATATGGGCTTTAACCCAATGTGACGAAATATTACCATCTACCAGACTTTTAACATCTTCTACTGAATTATTTTGGGGGTTGAATGCTTGAAGAGCCTTTAATACACTAAGGCTGTCCGTGAATGGATGATAATGCAAATAAGGTATATTATGTTTTTTCGCATTTAAAGCTTGCCATATTTCATAAAGATCCGTTTGAAAAATTGAATAGTGATTTTCAAGTCTATACTAAAACTCTTCAATTCTATAGCCGTCTTCAAAAACACAAAAAGTCACACCAGCTTGTTCATTCATTTTCGAACCATCTGTATAGAGGGAATGCTGAGCTGTCACTGCAGTAATATCCGATTGTATCTTTTCAATCTTACTGGGGTGAACCCATTTATTTTCATTACTAATCATTTTAGAGCCCTGAATTGTTTGGCTAAAAATATTGATGTCTCCAAAATCAAATCAAATCAATCAAAATATCATATCAATAATATATCAATATCAATAATATATCAATATCAATAATATATCAATATCAATACAATATCAAAAATATATATCAATCAAAATATATATCAATTTCCTTTATTCAGACTATATGAAGTAAAGGTAAATTAATTTTTTATTGTTTAAAATAAATAAAAGAAAACGTTTTCTTACCCAAAGCTATAAGTGAAAAAAAGATAAATGAATTAATGTAAATGTTTTGATAGAGAAGTTATAATAAATGCAAGATTACAAAAATTTGATTTAATTAGAAATACAATATAAAGATAAAATAAAATTATTTTGTCTTAAGAATAAAATTTGGTTTAGCTAGATAAAAAAGCGATTAGCACAACTAGAATGCGTTTGCTAATATGCTAATATCATACAAATCATATACGGGAAATAAAATATTTCAAAACTAATTTAAAGGTATAGGAGTGAAAAAAGATTTTAATAACAAAGCAAAAATTTCAATCGTAATTTCTCTGAGAAATGTATTTTAAGGTATAATGTTTAGCCCATAAAATTTTTAAATATCGAAATAGGAATAATTAATGGTTTTCAAATGTTTCATATATCTGATTAAAATTATGTAGCAAATATAAAAAAAGACTATCTAATAATTTCAATAAATTTCGTCCAGTTAATTCAAGCAACGGCTTTTAAACTGACTATCTTGCTTAATAATTTATCTTAAATGAAAGAGTCTTAATATTTCGAATGTGACGATGTAATTACAGAAACCTAGTGATCGTTCTCTGATTCAGGTCTAAATTACGATCTGCGGATGAGTGAATGAAATGCATGAATGAAGTCCGCCCGTAAAAAGGGTTGTAACGTGTGTGTAGCTAAGTCATACTCTTGTCCGTAGATGGCGCTATTGTGAAAACAAGAGACTCACCCTTGGCTTAAAATCACTGACTTCTAAAGTCAGTGGGCTTGTCTATGACAAGTGTGGTTAGAAACAACAACAACAACAGAAACCAATGTTAATATTTTAGTTTTTGACATTTTGCCTTATTCCATATTAATATTTCCAGCTCCCATAGTATTAATAGATGTTGAAGTTTTTATGTAACACATTCCACTTTACGAATTTGTTATATTTCATTTGTTTTGTATTTAGTCTTGTGTTCACCTGCGTGGTTTATTCCTTTACAGCCAACAAAGGTATTTTCCGTTAAGTAAGCAATTTCATTTTCCATAGCAATTAGTCTTCTTACAAATTTTGCGCATACGAATATTTCAATGGATATATTTTGTTAATTCATAGTACCTGTAAAATTGGTTTTCAGATTTATATCTGTTTCCTTGATTTTGTGCATTAATTCGCCATTTTCTATCTCGTATTTGACGTTGCCTGAATTCGTGTTATTTTCAAAGAGTAATCTATCAGAAGTTAAAGGGAAAAAATTGACATGCAACTTTCTTATGAAAAGCGTATTAGTGTGTGTTATTATCAATGCAACATTAAACTAAACGCAGCATGCTGGAAGTTGGATTAAACTACTGGTGTATTTGGCAGAGATACTAGCACGTAAATTAGACATCTAGATGAAGATAAATTAAACAGATTTTGTATAACGATTCAATGAACAGGTTTTAAAAATAGTGAACTCAAGCAGAAATTCTATACTGTCTGATGCATGTTTAATATTATACATCTTGGACATTTATGTAAATTTCCAATAAAAAATGACTGCTTAAATATTGGATTATAATCCAATTTTAAGAGATATTCGAGATTTAACTCGATTTCTATGACTTTTTCTTTCTATCTTCTTTTGATGGTTACCTAGTAAATACGATCCAGTTTTAGAAACAGTTGAAGAGCTATTTGGGAAATTAAGAATGCATAATCCCCGTCACTATACTCTCAGCAGAGCATTTGACTCTCCACATCCGTCAGCCGTTTTTATATATAGATGCAAATTGTTATTAATTCAAACAGAGACAGATGATTCAAAACAGAGAATCACCAGAGAGAAAAGTTCCTTGATAGCATTTTCATTTTTCTAAGCATTTTTATTCGTCTGATATCTTTCCTATGATACTCACTCGATTTTCTTTTGAAATTTTTATTTTTTGGTCGATATTTTTTTTAAAAAAAATCAAATCATAGAATAAAGCCTTTATCAAAGTAATATTTGGGAAAAAATATAAATATGACTATAATTAATTCATTAATTGGTTTTGAAATTAATTTATAGCAAAAAATTTTAAGATGAGATGGTTTATTTTTTGCCTACGAAGCCTTAATAAATAGTTACAACATTTTAACCATAAATTTCATATAATAGTTAAATTTTGTAGTACCATAGATACATTTTGCTTTATTTCCTATCTAAAGCGATTCTGGAATTTTAATTCGATTAAATTTCAAGGAAAATAAATTTAAATCAATGTTTTGTCTTTCAGTTTCTCTTTTTGTACAAAATATGATGATATTAATTCTGAATAATATATAAAGATTAAATTTAATATAAGATAAAATAATTTGAAAACAACCACTAAATAGACACTTACCCATTCCTAAAAGAGCTGCAAAAAACAAAGCGTTCAAAACTTGGGAGAGCATTGTAAAGACTGTTCTCGGCTAATGCACATGAACTGATTCTGGTACTCTTGCTTTCAACTATATATATACTTTAGATGAATCGCAAATTGATGTTTAAATAACACTTAATACATTGAAGTAAATAATTGTAAGAATTTAAATCATTCCCAATGTTTGTAAAGCAATAATTTCTGAAATGGTTTAGATTTAGAAAAGGCAATTTCAACAAATAACGTTCAGCAAAAACAAATCTGTTAAAAAACAATAAAAACAGTTTTATGGGTTCCTCTATTTTATGATAAAGAATTTTTTTAAAAGGTATTTTGGAAATTTTGATTAAACGTTACACTATCTTTTTAAAAGAATATCCAGGTTTTCATGCATATTATTTTTATTACATATTAAACGAAAATGAATTAATTCTCAAACATTTTCTTGGACCATAATTCACAAAAGTATATTTTTCGAAAAAAAAATTAATAGTTTTTTTTTTTCAAGAAAGTAAGAAATTTTATTTTAAATCTTATTATTTATTTTATTTTGAGAAGAAAAGTGATCCCATTTATGTAATATATGAATAATAAGCCATAGTTCATTTCGTTTCTCGCACGTGTAAATTTGAGAATCATGTGTTCGATTCGATTCGCCACAAATTCCTCAGATATATTTCTTCAGAAAATTCATTCAACGAGAATCAAACTGCATCTAAAAAGAATGAGTTTATTTTTAAATATCTTGAGTATTAATAAAAAAAAAATTGAAAAATTATTGAAAAAAAATAAACTGATTTCAAACTATTGATATTATTTATGATATATACTTTTATTTTGCTTTTCCCTTTGATACAATATGGAAGAAGTAAAAGGATTGCCCTCTTTTGTATCTTTTGAGTTTATTTATTTATTTATTTTAGATAAAAAAAAGATTTTCAGAAAAAAATTCTTTGTGTAAAAACATTTGCTGTTTCGACATTCCAATTAAGATTCCATAAGTTTCATAATCTGTATATATCTATATCAATCTTAGTGTAAAATAATTACCAGGTATATCTTAGTATAAAAAAATTTCAAGGTAGGGATATTCTCTACCTCGAAAAATTTCTACAGAGTACCGTAAAAATTAACTATTTATAAGAACACAATTTTAAAATAAACTTTTAGGGAATTTGAATCGAATAAAAATTCTTTATCGTAGGTCTAATGAGAATTATTTGCAAAAAATTGACTTAATCAATTAATGAATAATAATATATTAAATGCCATATAACTATTTTCCTTTTTCAAGTTTTAATATTATGCCCATATGAAATTTAAGCTGTTTCATTTTCATAATCAACAAACGTGAATAGTGGAATTTATTTTCCGTCTTTTCTAGTCGCATGGTAACATAATTTTTAATGACAAAGTATGATGACAATGTTGACTGCATGCTCAGTTACTGCGGCATTAGTCCAAAGAATGGATTTAGATATTTCTGAAAAATTATATCGAAATTAGTTAGTGCTGTCAAACCTTTATAGAATTATAGACAGATTGTCTGTAGTCAACATTTCCCACTTGAAAAAAAATTGTGATCTCATTAATCTCTAATCAAAACGAATTTTTTTAATAAAAATATGTCAGACGAAGAGCCATAGGACTGACATAAATTTTAGCTCTGAGCTTATGAAAAATGAGTGTAAAGCAAAATTTACATGCTAGTAAAACAATCCAACATACTCTTCAATCATTTCAAAACACTAAATTTCTGCCAATTCTTCAAAATTCGGAAACATTAGAAAAATGGTAAGTTTTTTAGCATTGTTGTATTGTTATATTTATGTGCATAAAATAATCATATATGAGGAAATAATTAAACAACATTTAGAAATAAATCTTCAACATTTAGAAATAATTTTTTCATATTTAAGGAAAATGTTCAAATTATAGCAATCATCAAAATTTCTTTATACAATCAAATTTTCTTTATCATCAGTTAGATGCAGAGATCTAACTAATGATCGATAAAGTGAGCTCATATTTAGTATTCGATGTCCAATCAAGTAAGCAGATGACACTAAAAACCAGATGTGAAACCCATTTAGAACTTATCTAGCTTCAAATTGAATATTCCATAAAATTACTGAGATGAAATTTATTCTATATCCATGCAGACTTGCAGACATTGACTAAGAATTTAAAGTAAAATTTGAATTCAATGGATTAGAAAATACTTTTAAGAATTGTTCAGATTGAAATTACTACGTATATATATATAAAACTTGTAGGCTTAAGAGCTCTTTAAATTATAAAAAGACTAGAATTGGGAGATTTTGGTATTTGGAATTTGTGCAATTTATGATTTATAGTTACTCCTATATTTTCCCTTTAAAAACAATTTAATGCTTCTTAATTTTGATTTTTTTTGTGCCTTTTAAAAATCCGATTGATTATTTGTTATCATTTATACTGTATTTTTTTATTCTTTTAAGAATACACATTCATTTTATCATATTTTGCAGAAAATACGTCAATAAACTTAATTCAGAATATACTTTTATCTTATCTTTCTTGTTTGTTTCGAACTAAACTTATCTGTAATAATTCAATTAACATTTTTTTAGGAAAATGCAATTAATATTATTTTATAAATAAAGAAAATGTAAATTCTTTTTAATACTTTTTTCGGCATTTTAAGTAGATAATATTCATTGAGAATCATTTAAAATTATCTTAAAATGCTATTTTTTAAAATCATTTTTGGGGGATTATTTATGAAGCTCAAATATTTGGCCTATATTGTTAATGTAATATAGGATTTAATCTATTTTACTAAAAATATTTGACTAATTTTTGTGTAAAATGTAGAAAGAAAATAAAAAGTTTCATTTTTTTCGCAAATTTCTTTTTATTTTATACGTAAGATGATGGTTGATGACTCAATTTTACATTTTTTAATTATATAAATTGTGATTTTGTAATTTCATATAGATCTAATCCAAACATATATGTCTATAAATGAAAAAAAATACAAAAGTGGAGAACAAATGTATTTTGAGAAATTTTATTATTATTTGATCTATATATATATATAAAGAGAGAGAGATAATGCTATTTTTTGAAAATATTTTCTTTTTGAACAATGAAATATTAATTTTTATTATTTTTTTACTCAGGTGGTGATTCTACATTCATCAAGATGGCGTCACAGGTTAATCTGCATGTCTCGTGTAAGTGGATTACGCATGCAATGCACGAAGCAACAGTATTTTCTTTCTTTTTTTCTGAGCGTTATATATGTATTCGATTAACTAGAAAAAACTTCTACTTAACGTTTCCTTCAACAAAAATGCTATTTTTTACACCCGTTTTCAAATTGAATATTATGGACAACGTCCACATTGGTGTCCCGGACAATGATCTGAACACGCAACCATCTGTTATGCAGTCAGAACATATTACATTGAATGTTATATGACATTCATTTACATATGTTATATGACATTGAATGTTATATTAGATGAATTTTAGACATATGAAAAAAATGATAGACTAAACAGATATTTTTTTGTATTCTATTTATTTTCTAAAATGTTTAGACTGAGGGAGAATCTAATAAACTGCATTGATAAACACAATGGCAATATTACAGGAAATAACTTTAGCTGACTACAGTCAGTTGCGTAAAAATTAATAAACGCATATTATTGCAATATATGATTCAATCAAACGTGTTCAGAATTGCTATTGCCAATAAATCTTCTCTTAGTTATGGCCATTAAACTTATCCAGCGAAGAAGTTGTCCAAAACACTGGCGGCATCATCAAATACATCTGCAAAAAGAAAAGTTGTTGAATTTTAACTGTCTTAGAATATCTGACTATTTTCTTATTATAAGAATTTACTGATATAATTTAGAAAAAAATATATTGACTTCATTATACAAAATGTATGAAAAATATATAACAATTAGATTCACTTTCAATGATAAATTATTTGAGAAAAAATTCTTATTTCTAAAATTGGCATGAAATTTTTTGGAGATATGATTATTAGTATGTATTGTATTTTTAAATTCTGGTATTTTTACTTTCAAATAGTTTTTTTCAAATTATGCTATGAAAGCAGCAACTAATAAATAATTATGCTCTACATGCAAAAGAAAATTATTAATTTATGAATAGCGTGTTTAATGTTATATATATATATATATTTTTAACGCCTTTAATGTCTTTGTTAATGTAATTTAATTTTTTCTTTTTTAAAAACAAATCTAATAACAATTCTTACTTATTTACTATAGAATTGTCTTTTAGCTATTTATAATTTTCAGCTATTACTGTAAGTAAATTAAAAGCTATCAAAGCTCAGAAATATTTCTTCTGAAAGATTTTGAACCTTTTTCATATTAATGTGTATTGTGTTTTTTACAAATATTAAAAAATTTGAAACTTCATTTTCAAATACTTACTGCCATTATGACCGGCTGAAAAATAAGAAAAATCGTAGTTTATTTATATTCATAATTATTTCACATTTCAAGGAGAGTAAAGTGTTAAAGGATGTAAGAATACTTGAATTAATATTTTTCTGCTTTTAATATAAAGTTAACAACTGGAATCTGCTTTGAAAAAAAATTATACTTTAAAGTATCTTTTATAGAAAATTACATATAAGAATCTTTTAATTAAAATAAACATATAATCTATGTAGAATTATGTCTATAATATATTTCATTGAATTAATCATATTTTAAAATTAAATATCTTAAAATTAGAAAATTATGTGTATTCTAATTTATTTCTAAAAAGGAAAAAATATGAATTGTGACAGGGAAGGAGAACAAATAGACCTTTTCTACAAATAACAATTTCGCAATTATTTTTATTTTTATATTTGAATTGTATTTATATAAATTTTTTCAATTGCAAAAACATACGTCTTAAAAATTCTCGTTTTGAGAGTCTTATGTAATGAAACACATATTTTTTGAAAAAAATAAAACACCTTTCTTGAATATGTATATGAATTTATAAAATAAAATTCTTACGTTCAGCTGTAATAAAAATTAATTCCATCATAAATTAAATCTTCATATTTTTCAATTATGAATATTAAAAAATATATATATTTTCTAATTATTATATTTTTAATCTCAAATTAACCAGAATAGATTCAGATCCTTTTAAAACTAATTACTCTTCTCTTATACATATAAAACAATTTTAATATGGTTACTAATGACTTTTCAAATTGCTAGATTTTGTTGGCTGAAATTTACATGTTAATGATAAATATACTAAACGTGATAAAATTTAATATTGATTAAAAGTAAAATCATAAAATATAATAATGTAAAATGTCTTACGTTCAGCTGTAATAAAATTATTTATACGGTTAGATATTAGTTCTCATTAAACAACATTAACATAATTAGAATATAAAAGAATATATGTCTGTATATGCGAATGAAGTTGTTTCTATTGTGATTAATAGCGTTAATTTAAAGCGCATTCGGACGAATTATGTTACGTAAAGATATTTTCCTATAAATGTATTACATATAACTATATATATTCAACATATAACTATAAAATTATTTTAGATTTTATTTATATTCTTTATAATTTACAAAAACAGAAGCTTTTGATTATTTAATTATTAAAATCTAAACTTCCGTTGATTTATTTCTTTGTGCTTTTGTGCTTAATACGCCAAATAATTGCTTAGTGGCACTAATTTTACATTGAACTGGTTAAATTGTTTATCTGAAAGAGCTGTCTAAAATTATGAAATTCTTTATCTTAAAAATTATAAATTATGCTTGAAATAGTAAAGAATTTTTACATATATAAATAAACTAGAGCCAATAATTATTTTAAATATTATCCATTATATTATAAATACTATAAAATCGGAATACTTGGAAACTATTTAAAATTGTTAAATAGAGTATCATTTGGTAAAATATGCATCAATTTCTTTTGGTGTTCAATTTCTCATGTGATGTAAATGTTGCTTTCTCAAGAATATTTCATTTTTTTAAATTTTTTAATAAATAAAAATAAATGTTTTCTTACCCAAAGCTACAAGTAAAAATAGTAAAGGAATTAGTGGGAATGCTTTGATGGAGACATAACAATATATGCAAGATTTTTTTAAAAAAAATTAAGATTAGAAATAATTAAAAATGGCAAATTAAGATAAAAGGAAATTGTCTAATCTTGAGGAATAAAATTTGATTTATCAATATATAAAAAAGAAAATTATTGAGTTCATAAGCAGAATTCTTGAATTAATTGTAACATATAAGTGCATTCCATAATATGCTAATATTGTGCAAATCTTATGAACGAAATAAACTAATCGAAACTAGTCATAAAGAAATAGTCGTGAAAATAGATATTAAAGGCAAAGCAAGATATTCAATTTTAATTTATCTGATAAATGTATTTATAAACACAATGTTTGGAACAAAACCTTTTTAAATATTCAAATGTAAATAATTAATGTTTTGCAAATGTTCCAAATTGTTTATTGAAATCTATCTATCTTACGTGGGCGCAAAATCAGGTCTAATTTGTTAATCGTCGTTTGGAAACACTTCGACCTCGCCCAGGAACATGAACACGTGGTTTGATAATATTTCAAGCTAACGCTACTCTTGCATCGGTTTGAAATTTTTTTAAACAAAAAATTAATGGTTAAAAAACACACAAATTTATTTGCGATGAGTTTAAGTCGTGCCGTATCGATTTTAAAACGAAATCGTTGAAAAAGAGAAGACAGGTCGAGTGAAAATGCTCAAAAATCGTTCATAAGAAGATCCAGTCGTAATGAGCGAGATAGATTTAAACGTTTAAGTAGCAAAGTTTCCGAAATACAGGAGCATAGTTGTGGGACTATGTTAGGACTCTGTTCTTTTTGCCAGACACGTTTTTGGGAAAGAGAAGTAAATTCAAGTGGCAAATACATGAAATGTTGTCATGATAAAAAAAAATGTTTTGGAACATCTGTTGAATCCACCGGAAATATTGAAAGACTTGCTGATCAGTGATTCAACCAAAGGAAGAAACTATCGGAAGCATATGAGAGAATATAATTCTGATTTAGCTTTTGCTTCCATGGGAGCTCAATTAAACCTCCTCCTGGAACAGGGCTATATTGTTATAGGATCCATGGTCAGATATGCCACATGGTTTTTCCTTTATATAATGGTCATAACAAACCAGGTTATGGTCAGTTATATGCATTTGATACCAGTGAAGCAATTGAAAAACGTATGAAGAGAAATGAAGGATGTTTGCTCTCTGTGATGGAAAGATTGGATTCTATGTTGATAGCAATCAATCCGTTCATCAATTGTTACCTGTAGATGCATCCTATAATTGAAGAAAATCCTGTTACATATATTAGGATATCAATTTTTATATTCTGTTTCTATGGTATAGTTCCCAAATTTGAAAAACTTTGAGAAAAGCAAATTTTTTTTAAAAATGATTTTTTGGTGGATGTATATAATTATTTCAATGAAAGGTTACTTGTGTTTACAAAGAACTTTGATGTAGGTGATTTTTGCGAATGTACCTTTTGCTGTACATTGTTTCTTTCTTTCATTGTTTTATCATATTCTGGAATAAATTGAATCTGAATATATCTGTTGCTAGACTAAAGTGGTTTAGTAAATGGCGAGCGAAGTGTTCGGGGAGGAATTGCATTAGCAGTTCCTGGGGTTTGGGAGGATAAGCGAGCTAGTTATGCAAAAAAATATAGTTATGCAAAAAATATAGTTATGCAAAAATTATATATAAAAAAATCTAATAATTTCATTAAATTTCATCGAATTAAATTAAAAAAGGCTTTTAAACTTAATATTGTTCTTAATAATTTACCTTAAATGATGAAGTCTTAAGATTTCAAATGTGATTATGTGACTATGTATTTTCAAATGCCAATGCTAAAATTTTAACTCTTGACATTTTTACCTACTGCAGTTTAATTATTTTATCATTTTCATATTACTTAATATCAATAGAAGCTGAAGTCTATCTGTAATTATGAAATTTTATATGTTTTTCAGTATGGTTTGCAGAATAATAACAACACATTCCACTTTACGAATTCTTTTATATTTCATCTGCTTTTTATTTAGTTTCGCATCCACCTGAGTAGTTTATTCCTTGATAGCCAACAAACAAATTTGATGCATAAGTAAGAATTTTCAGTTTCCTCCGTAATTAGTCGACTTCAAATTTTGCGCATTAGAATGTTACAATGGATGTACCTGAAATATTGGTTTTCAGATATTTTTTTGTTTCTTAATTTTGTGGATGAATTCATTATTTTTTTTTCTCTTGCATTTGATGTTGCCTGAATCAGTGTAATTTTCTAAGCACAATCTATCAGATATTACAGGAAATGCATTGAGATCCTCTGAAAATCTTATATGAGAGTGTGTTATTATGAAATGCTAATCGATTATTTCTATCGATAATTACCAAATAGAAATCAATTATCTAGAAGAAGATAAACGAAATAGATCTTTTAACAATTAAAAAAAAACAAGTTTTAAAGTTCGTGAACTCCAGCAGAAATATTATTTTTACGGCATTATATTAGTGTTCACTATTAAATATCGCAGACATTTTGTGTCTATTTCTAACAAAAATGGACAGCCAGAGATTGGATTTGAATTAGATTTTAATAGATATTTTCAGATTTTATTTTTGTCTTATACTCCAAAATTCACGAATTAAATTGATGGAACATTAAATTTTAGAGTTTATGCAGTCAATGAAAAAGAACTTCCCTATTAGTTTCTTTTGGTTTCTGCTTTTTTAAAGGTATTCCCTTTAGCATTGTCCAATTTTAGAAGAAGTGGGAAATTTATATGGGATACCATGAAGATGAAATCGAGAATAGAGACATATATTCCTCCACTCTAGTATAGAAATTATAGATGATTAAAACGGAGAAGCCGGACCTACGGACCGAATCAATTTTTTTGATAGCACTCTCATTTGTTTAAACGTTCTTCTGAAACATTCCTAACATTTTTCACTATTTTGTCGCTGTGATATATTGAACTCACATTTTGATCTTTTGTGTTGATTTCATTGTTAAAATAATAAATAATTCAATAAAGCAGTTAGCAAAGATAATATTTCTGAAAAATATTATTAGTAGTATCATGAATTCTTTAACTGCATCTGAAATGAATTCATGGAAATAAATTTAAAAAAAATGCGACAACTTATCTTTTCACAATAAAGCTCTTAATAAATAGTTACATAGTTTAATCATCAATTTCTTATAATAGATTTTGTTGCCTCATAGTGAAAAAATTGCTTTTAATTTGCTTTATTTTCTTTCTAAGGAAATATTCAATTTCTCTTCCAATGAATTGTAATGTTATGTTAATGTTTTGTCTTTCAGAATTCATTTTTTAGCAAGACATAAGGAGATTAAAACGGTATAAGAGATATAGGATAAATTCAATATGAAATAAAATAATTTAAAGCAATCCAATCATAGAAACTACCTTAAGAGTGATTTAACTTACCCAATCCTAAAAGAGCGGCAAACGCTAAAGCATTCAAAACTTGGGAGAGCATTGTTAAGACTGTTCTCGGCTAAAGCACTTGAACTGAGTTTGGAACACTTGATTTGTAGTATATATATATACTCGCGAAGAATCATAAACTGGGGTTAAAATAATATGGATCAATTGAAAAATAACATTATTCCTACTGATGGCAAAAAACAGATTTGTTACAAAAGTATAAAAATTGATTTATGGATTCCGATATTATTATTATAAATACATTTTAAGAATTTTTAAAAAAACTTTTATACATTGAAGCGTATGAAAGTTTTCTTTGATACTATTTTTATTGCATATAAATCGTTACTAGGAGAATTCTCAAATTTTGTTTTTGGATCATAACTGTCAGAAAGCTACTATTTCAATGAAAGTACTAGTTTTGTTCAAGAAATGAAGTGATTCCATTTTATGTCATCTTACTTTTTGAATATAGAGAAGAAAAATAATTCTGGTTCTGTAATCATTCAGTAACAAGCTATAATTTCCAGCGCATGTAAAATTGAAGAACATATTTGTCTGATAACACTAAATCAAAATTTGTCTTGAGTATTTCAATCATAATTTTTTTAGGTATTTCAATCATAATTTGTCTTGAGTATTTCAATCATAATTTTTTTAGGTATTTCAATCATAATTTGTCTTGAGTATTTCAATCATAATTTGTTTTAGGTATTTCAATCATAATTTGTCTTAGGATTAATTTTAGTTATTCCATTCCACGAGAATTAAATTACATCAAGAAGGAGTAAATTTATTATTTTAGATCTTAGCAATAGATTAAATTGTCATGAATCTTTATCTTTCATGTAATATTATTTACACTATTTATCTTAGGAATGCGGACATGATGGATGTGATAGATGAAATTGTACTAAGAACGTACAGTTTTTAAAATCATCTTTAACTATCACCTTGCACTGTTTTCCTAATAATTTGGGGACATGTTTATCCTTTTTTCAGCTATTGTTAATTGAATATACCATTCAGTTCTTTGATATAGCAACAAAAAACATCACCGTTTATTTCAGATTTTCGATTGAATAAAAAAATATGAAATAATAGTCCTCTGCTTATATAAAAATTTTTATATTTCATCTATAATTCAATAATAAATAAGTTCAATTCATATTTTATAATTGAATATTATTTCTTTTCTCATTTTAAATCGAAAACACTTTTATATTTATTATGAAAAATCTGATAATTTTTTAATCTAATTTAATAAAAATTTGATTACATCAATACTTTTATATCTAACTCATTTATAGAGAATTGAAAGGCAGAAGGAAGTAATTGTTTCTTTATTCTTTCATTAAGATAGTGAAACTAAAAAAAAAAAAAAAAAAAAAAAAAAAAAAAAAAAAAAAAAAAAAAAACTGTGAATAATTTTTTATAATAAATAAATCATTTGGTAAATAAAGCGTTAAATATTTTTCTATACATTGGAGCTTCGTAGTTCTTTTTAAGAAGAATGATAATTTTTATACGCTTCTAAACTTTAAGTATAAATAAATTATTAAAGACCAGAATAAGGCAGAAATAAGAAATATGGGGACGCATAATAGTATTTAAAGCGTATATACCTTCAAAAAGGAGTTGACATTGTAATGTAAGACAGATAGTTTAACCTTTAACTGGGGACGTGCGGTCTGTGAGACCGCTAGCGATGGATTTTCTTCACCCTTATTCTATTTTTAGCTCAATTGAATGGATTGACCTTGTAGCTTCCTGTTTTGTGACCTTCAATACGCGTGCACTTTTTCAACCGATTTCAGCAGATCCTTTTGAAAATAATTCAGTTATTTCATCGAACGCGGTCTCTAAGACCGCATATCTCTGTTAGTGTCCCAGTGATAAACAAGGCTTAGCAGATGGCGCTAAAACTAGTTTACTGAACCTATTATGAAGCAATGCTCCAGACACTTTTAAATGAAGCAGAAAGTGATTTTAGTGATAAGGATAATTGTATAGAAGAAATTTTCCATGAAAATTCGCATTCAACTGATTTTGATGTGTATGTTCAAACAAACTTAATTTTTCTAGTGATAACTTGAAAAATTTATAAAATATATTAATATACCAAGAGATATATATACAGAATTTATAGTTTGATTTTATACTAGTTCTTAACTTATATGTTTAAAATGCCCTAGAAAACCGTGCTATGAAAGTCACACAACCCGATAAAAAAAGGACCAATTTTACCTATTGTTATTTTTTTATTTTTCATATAATTGTTGAATTTTATATTATATTGTCTTCTATATACCTTCATATACTGTAAAAACAAATATGATTTAAAAAGTAAAAAGTAATATGCTTTTTCAAAAATATTATTTATTGTAACAAGTAATTTGAGAAGAAAATGTATGCCCCAACGTATTTACTTTTTCAATGATAATATATTTTGAAATTCTAATTCAATTGAACTTTTCATGCTAATACATTTATTAGAAAATTTAATGTGAGTGTAAATGAAATGCGTTCTCGTAGATCGCACCTTCCCAGTTAAGTCCTAAAATTTCCCCTTCCCAGTTAACACTTAACTAAGATAATTTGAACTTGATTCGAAGGCAGGAACGCGATGTTTCTAAATGAAATAATGAATCTCCATTTTCTTCTTTCATAGGAACCGGATATACTCGTTACACCTGCTGGAAATCGTTGCTGAATTTCATGGGGCGTCAAGAAAATTCTTGAAAATCATTTCCAAATAAATTTATGCAATCATCATTTTAATTGCATGGATAATGAACGATAAAAGAGGATCGCAACAAGAGTTGCAGCGAATTTTTTTTCCTTGTAGTAGTTTTGAACCAATGAAATAAAAGATAAAAGCTTTATAATAATGGCAGGACATTTTCTAGGTATTAAAATAAAACAATTGAACAAATAATTTTGTAGTATTTACTCAATCAGTGAACTGCATTAAAGGTATTAAAAAAAGCAAGTTGCATTTTATTCTCAGAATTTAGTGTTGCAACATTTGTGAGAATAAATTGACATTATAAAGCTTTTTATTGGTTAATATCCGAAATTATTTATGCTCCTTTCATTACGTACTTTCATTTCACCTGAATATTTTTTTAATACAATCACCTTATTATTTAAAAACAAAGTAAATAAACAAAGCCTTACAGGTATGGTTATTTATATGAAAGTAGAAATAATGTGTTTAAAGAATATTTAGAAAGACTAGATTTTTATGGAGCAGAAATATTGCTATTTTGAAGAATTTATAATAAACTTCAAATAAAGAAAATCGAGCATAGTTGTTTGATTGCAAGAATGTGCCTTTGAACGTATCTTTAAGTACATAATGTTTTAGTTGTAGCTTTTATTTAAAAAAAGAGGAGAGAATTTGAAAACAAATTAAGTAATATTTAAATTTTTCCTAAAGTGAATTCTTTTCATAAGATAAAAGAACATGAAATGAATCGGAATAAATTATTTCATAGTTGATTAGGGGAATGTTTTGTATTATACTTAATGCTGTTAATACTGAAAAATCCACTGCTGAAATCCAATACTGAAAAAACCACTGCTACAAGGAATCTAAAGAGCCGTCTGTGATCTGGATGTCATTGCGAAATTCCTCCCCTGTATCGATAAGTAAGATTGATTGAATACCAGAGTCTCATGCTTTGTTCGTTAAATATGCTCACCCAAATGGTTTGTTGGGGAAAGAGTTTTTCTCAAAATATGTTTGTGAATACTTATCAGTTACGTGGCTCGTTAATTAAGTGGAGTCCTACTTTGTGTATCAGTTCTTTCAGAACACAAGTTATCACTGGGGGTTTCATGGGAGAGGGAAGAAGGAAAAGTTTCTTATGTTTGTCGGATACACTCGGGCGATACAGGAATAAATTATCTTTCGAACTAAGTGAATTTCCATTATAGAAAGCAACATTATGCAAACTCGTTTCAAAGAACGATGTTGTCATTGATGATAACTAGGGAGGACAGCTTAATCCTCAATAACACTATTTTGAAAATCTTTCCAGAAAAGAAAGCCTTAAATGCAAAATGTAATGAAAATAAAATAAATAAAAAAGTGAAGTCTATTCAGTAAAGATGATCAATGAATATTTAATATATACTTGTCAAATTGTGTATTAAAATCATTATATAAAGCTGCACGTATGTGTGCATAGAAGCAACATTTGTCTCAATATGCCGCATTTCTGAATCATAAGGTGATCCTGTTCATTCTACTGCGCATATAGCATATTCGACAATGAATGCAATCTAATAACACATTTTGTGTATTTAAAAAATGTAGGAGAGCATACAAAACTCGCGGCTACGTTTGAATTTTCTAAAATTGAATTGAATTTATTATAAAATATTCGTATTGCTGTTTTTCCTAATAATATAGTTTTTGTGTTACAGATAACTAATCAGTTTATACGTAAATTTTATTAATTGCAATGCAGTTAGGATTAAATTACTAACGAAATTTACGAACTTACTTTCTGAATAATCTGTATTAAAGAATGGATATAATTGTTGATAGATTTATTTAAGAAAAAATGAGATATTATTTGTATTTAGCATAATATGTAACAAATCAGAAAACAAATATAGAATAATCAAAAAATATTTTAGTTTATAAAATCATTTTTAGATTTCATGCCAGTAGAAACTTTGAAAATTTCATATAGCTTGATTTGAATTTCAAAATAATGCTTTCAAACAATTGTAAATTTTTATTAAAATCTAAAAAATATTAAATCAAGCGCAAAATTTATGTAAATAAGTTTATAAAAATCCTTAACTATTGAAATGAAATAATTTCTGACTAATGAAATAATTTCTACGTTTAAATTTAAATATCAGTTTTAAGAATTGCTGATGAATTTTTTATTGTTTATTATTACAAGAAAAAGATGGAATTGTCAATATTTTTTTTTATTTCTAGAGCATCTCTATTAAATAATTCATTGATCTTATATTGTGTAATTTAATCATTATACTGCTAAGAAAGTTAATTTGTAATTAATTAGTAACTGTTCAATTTGAATTAACTCTTACAAATAACTTATATTTTTATATATTCTTCTACAAAATATTAAAATATAAAATCTAGTATGCAATTAGGTGATGATATTTTAACAGCCTTATTCTTGATCTATTTACAGCATGCATAAACCTTCGTAATGGAATAAAGTAATAGGACGTTACAGTTTCCAAAATTGGTATTATTTGCTTCAACTGACATCAAAGACATAACATGTTTTCATAGATAGTGCTATTACTTCATGATCTTATTGTTTATATAGAAGTATCATTTTAATCGAGTTCTGTTATTTCATAAGATATTTTATGTTTATATGCAAGCATGTTCACAGAAACGAAGTTGGAAGGAAAAAATATTGAAAAATCAAAGACTAACAAGCGTAATCATTCAAGGTTATAATGTACATTATATCGTGAAAGATTTGTTTTATGGATTCCATGAAATATTTAAAGAAATATAATAAGAAAATCATTACTAGATCTGTAGAGAGCATCAAACACTTAGATTTAACTTTTATCTTTCAGCTTTTAGCAATGAAAAGTAAAACATGCGGCTGCAATAAAAGGATGAAAATGGGTAGCAGTTTTACAACATCATAAATTGATTCTAAATTTTATTATTTCTGTTAGCTATGTATTTCCTCATTCAGGTATTTGTAATATATTGAACAAGCAACACTAATCTTATGAGAAGCTGCACATGAAATGTGCAGCTGCTTAAGATATAAAAAGTGTCATCTTAGATGTTGCAAAAAATCCTTCGTATTCTTGATTGGTAGGAAGGCTTTTGATGGGGAAATATATATTTAGATGTTGTAATACAGCTATATATATATATATATATATATATATGACAATTAATTTAGATATTTTCATTAATACAACATTCTAATTTAATGTTATTTGGGTTAATTCTGTTTAATGTTATTTGACTTAAAATGTCTTTTTTATCTATTAAATTATCCTTTTGTTATGTTTTTAAAATTTTTAATTTATAAATATTGACAGTATTGAGTGCTTTGAAGTTAGTTGCATATGTAAAGTAGACGCATGACTTCATGGATAATTTCCAATGTATTATTTTACTCTTGGACATTGTATCGATAGTGGTATACAGTTATACAAGGATAGGGGCTTATAAAACTATAGTATCGAATGTCCAGTGAATGTTTTTTCATTAAACTTGGAAACTTAATCACATATTAAAATTTTAAAATGATTTATAAGTATATAGTCACAGGTACCTCAATTCTTTACCTTATTTGGTTGATGTTCACTTCCACTTCTAAAATTTAGAAACAATAAAGCTTTAAAAAAATGTTTTATTTGGAATGCCCTTTTATTATTTAATTATATTCGAATGCGTATTAAAAAAATTAAATAAAAATCAAATTTTTATAGCAATTATAGAGGAAAATTAAACTTTCATCTGCTTCATCAGTATTTTGAGGTTGATTATCACAACTATATTTTAATAAGGCAGGTTTTTAATCCTTTCTAACCTTTTTACAATTATTTTCTGTACTGTCATTATGTCAGAGTATATTTGAAACTGCGCATCTATGCATATATATGAGTTAGCAGGAATTATAATAACTTTTTACTAAGATTGGAATCTTTTTGGAAAATTCAGAAAAATTATTTTATTAAACATTTGCATAAACAAGCATTATTAAAGATTTTTTGAAATTCCATTGAATTATTTTCAGAAATAGTGTATGTATGTTTTCAGAAATAGTGTTTATAAGAACATATCAAATGAGTGCTTTTTGTAAATTAAACTGTCTTATTAACAATTATTTTTCAGAAATTTCAATCCAAATGTGAGTAATTAAATTTACTTAGCATAATTTAGATATATTAAAACTAAATTAGAGATAAAGAATAATTAACGATAAAAATGGCAGTTAATTTTCAGAAATTGAACAACATAATTCAAAACTGACTTAGCTAAATATAATTATTCTGATATAAAATTATTTCATCAGAATAAATGAAAATCATATGAAGATTCATTTACAATTATTGTGATAAAACAAAACCAAGAATCAGAACAGATTCTTGTCTTCCTTATCCTGAATCAGGACATGAATTTATCCTGAGCCAATGCACACTCAAGTGTCAAAGCAAGCTGTAAACAAAAGCACATTTCTGAACGAACTGGTGCTTCAAAATATGAAATGGATTTAATTGTTAAGAGCCTTCTCTATTCACATACTGTTTGTGGAAAGAGAAGGTGAAAATAAAAAAATAAAAAGTAGTATTTGAACCATAGAATGCTGTGATATCTTCCAGAAGTATATTCAAGTGCATTGCATCTAATTGCTCTAATATTAAGATTCGATGGAGAAATTATTTTATTAATGATGCAGACATCAAAAAAGATATGGCGCATGCACAACTGCGGTACATGGAAGAATGTCTCAAAGATAGTTTCTATCACATTAACAAAAACAAAACCAAGACCAAAAACCAACCATCCTATTCCATGACAGATTCATTATTGACTTGATCTTCATCTTAATCTGAAAATGAATAAGAGGATTAAAGTATATTAGTAATATATAATGATATATTATTATATATAAAGTATTAAAGTTTAAAGATAAATAAAGGATCTTAAGTTGACAGGAATAATCAAACATTTATACATGATTCCTTGATACATAAAAGAAAAGAACCGAGGCCTTTTCCTTTCCATGAGAAAAGAGATAATGTCTACTTTCCTTTAAAAGTGACAGCTAAAAAAATACTTATTACAGAAAATTCCTAATTAGACCTATTGTAATTGGCAATTATACCTATAAAAGTGTTCTATCTTTCACAATTCATCAAAAGAATCATTAAAGTACTCAACAAAAATGTATTTATATGCCCTTGAAAGGGAACATGAATATTCCATTGAAATTTCTACAACTTTATTACAAGGCTGCAAAATATCGATTCTTTATCAAATCTATGATTGAAGGTGTGGGAGGCCAAAACAAAAACACCACAGTGTCCCCTAGTATTGGTTCGCCGCCTAACATGGCCACCATTGTGATGTTTATGACAGACTATATTTTCCCCAAGCTAAGAGGTTCTTTTATTTCCCAGACTTAGTGTTCGAACAAATTGAGAAGAACTAAAAAAGAAAAAAAAATCCCTTACTTAGCCAAGTCGGCATGTAGAAATTATTTCAGGACAACGAAAAAATGTTCAAATGCAGGAAGGATTATCATGGCGGTAATTAAAAGAAAACTTGTGGTGTCTTCAAAAATAATCTGCAAACTGGGATTTTCAATTCTTTCAAACGAAGAGATTTTTTTTATATATATAACGAAGCAGAACGATTCATTACTGGGTAGAGGAGAACTGTGCTATAGATCTGAATGAAGTTTGTGTGAAAAAGACATTGCGATGATAGGGGAAAAATTCTACGCCGAGATAACAGAGTCGTGGCAACAAGCTTAACTGTTAACTCTTTAATTTGATATATTCGTGAAGAACAAAAATTATTGATAAGCATTTTGGGTCAAATTTCGAAAGTATCCATGAACGTATTTTCTACAAAAACTTTTTATAGTCAGTATTTCATATACGTGAAAGATGGTAAGGGAATCCCAAGGAAGTCCTAGAAAACTGGTCATTTATTTACTTTTTATGAGAGCCTAGATAATTTACCATGAAGAATTGATTTTATTTATATTTTGATTTATTTTAAAGGTTGAAATATGTACTTCTTTGTTTCAATAAAACTTTGCAAAAATTGTTATTCATCAAATTTTCTCGGCACTTTTTCGTAATTTTTAAAAATCTAGCTTCATCAGAAACTAGTTCAAATACTCGTTAATTGCAAAGTTTTCTGCAAAAATGGCAATGGAAAAACTCATTAACCTTAGCTTTTGAACACTTTTTTCTTTTTTTCTTGTTTTTATAATTTTTTTTTGAAATATTTATTATTTAGCATAATTTAAAGCATAACCTAGCCTTTTCAATCTTTTCATTTTTTTCTCCAATCACATTCTTTTCTTTTCTTTCTTTATAACTAGTTTATAAATCAGGAATAATATACGACCGCTTGAAAATATTTTGGAAGGGGTAAAATTTTAAAATCTTGGAGGACTGCCCAATAGCAATATCCATATAACTATAATTGTGTCATCCTGAGTTGGGACCACCAACATAATGAGCTCCAAGCATTTTGAAAACTTTGCCGTTCATCAACCATGTCACTACTGTTGGTGTTAATAATATTATAATATGAAGGAAAAGAAATACAAAACTTAAAAAAAATTTGGGAAAAATCTAGTCCTCTCCTTCAATATTAATAGCCCGACTAGAAATCTATTTTTCAACAGAGCAACTAGTCACCATATGGCATCTCTTTCCCTCTAAAATAAATAGGAATCAAATAGAAATTAAAGTTATTAAGTGTAAACATTAAATTGATCTGAATAATTTATCAGGAAATTTTATTAGGTAATAATGAAATTTTCCATTCTAGAAGTCTGTTTGAAACAAATAATGTTCTAAATTGAAAAAGATACGATGTCTTCTGCCCATGAATAACTCCTCCTTACATTTTAATTAGGAAAAAAATTATAGAATTATAGCCATTGCTCTTGCATATCAGTATATTCATTTTATTGATATACGAAAAAATAATGGTGTTCTAAATGAGCATTCTAAACATTTACAATGTCTATCTCTAAGTATTTGAATAAGTTAATTTAATCATTTAAATTTTATAGAAAATAGAAAAGGATGTATTCCTTCATATTTCAGAAATAAATAATTTTTCTAATTTGACAATATTAAAGAAAAACATTCTCACTGATTTAAATAATGGATCCACAAAGAAAAAAATGGTTTTAAAATATTTTTTTAATAATATCTTCAAAAAATATTGAGAAAAATTTGTAAATTCTGTTAATATTTAAACGATTAAAGTTTTACCGAAAACTTAAAAAAAAGTATTTAAAAAAATCTCATTATATTTCGAATATTTATTCTGAAACTTTATAGAATTATAAAGTTTAAGGCTTAATTCGTCGGACATGCCTTTTTTTCACTTGATGCAGAACAATAATAATGATATTTACATTTTTTTTAAATTTACAAAAAATAAAGTCAATTAAAATTATTTTATGTCTATAAATACTGAAAATTTTGATTTGAAGAAGACGCCAAAAATACATTTTTTATAATAACATAATTAAATGTAAAAGACTTTGAGTGAAAAATTTTTAAATTATTGATTTAATTAGAATTTCACATTGACAGTAAGGTTCATAGTTATAAACAGTGTTTAAAATTAATATTTAAAATGTAATTATAATTAAAGATAAATTTAACTTACAGATAAATAATTTTTTTGTATTTCAAATTAGTGTAAAATTGGTGATTGGCCGATAAATATATTATGAAGTCATTCTAAGACATGGAAGTTTTTAGTAACTTTTAAATTCGTTAAAATTATGAAGAAATATTTCTTATTCAAGATCTATTATATCTCCTTACAAACATTAAAAATAAAGCATATATTATTAAAATAATTAAAATTCAAAAGAATAAATTGAACAAGAAATGTGCAAGCTAATAACCATAAATTATAAACAATTTGGAATAAAACATTCTTTTCTACGTGAAAACTGAGAGATATTATTTAAATAGCTATGAAACATTTGATGATTGTAGATCTGATATCTTTCTAACAACAGAAAATTCAAAATTAGTTTTCAAAAAATCAAGGAAGCTTTCACAGCATTCTACTTTTGCATTGACACGTAGTATTGACGCATGACATGTGCAGTTGTAAAAATAAAGATTATGTTTATTGAAATAAAAAAATGAGCAACATAGTTTTATATGCCTTTAAATTTACTATTTTGTTTCTGCAAGGTGAAATAAAATCAATATTTGTTCAATTATTTTCCGAACATAAAATTGATCTGTTTCCTTGTGTAGCAATTTTAGTCCGTCTTTGGAATTCTGAATGAAGTACATCTTATTCAGTTCACTTTAGTGATATTAGTATCATTTAATGAATTATAATTTCACCAATTTTGGGAAATGTCCTCATAATTTTCTACCTAAAAGATATGAAAACATTGGACTGAATTTTCTCCATACTTCAACTGTGTTAAAAATTCCGCGGCGCATCACCTTTTGACCTGTTATACCTTGTATTTATCATTGTCTAGATCTGCATTTAATCGAATATGCATCTTTCCAGTCCTAAAGTTAAGAAATCTCGGCAAGCAGATTTTCATTGAGGAATGCAGCAAAAACTATCCTACAAAATTTAAAAACAAAAGGATGTTTTTATTTCTTTTGAAATTGTAGGAAGTCATTTTTTTTAAAGTTAGCGCACCTGATATCACAATTTTCTTTCCTGCTAGTTAGGTAGGAACATGCGTGCAAAGAGTAATCTACGTCTAAGTTGCATGAAAATCTCATCCACTTGCAATGATTAATAGTTTTACTTTATCTATTCAATTGGTTATTTTTTCATCCGAATTTACATGTCTAGTATGGCTTTTAGCAGGAATTTTTACATTGTTATGGTGGTTTGATTAAAATCAATAACTATAATAATAGAATTAAATGCAGATAACGATCACCTTACAGGAATAAAGAAGAAAGATAGATATCTAAATATAATAAAAAACCAATCAATTATTAAAAATTACGGAAAATTACCCATATATCAAAATAAATTATCAACCATGAATGAAAAAATTATAAATCATCATAATAAAAATAACAGAAAAACATAAGGACATAAAATTGAATTTATAAATGAAAAAATAAATAAATAGACGTAGATATATTTTGTCGATAAAAACTTGATTTGAAGGAAATACACAAACAAAGGAAGATATTAATTCATAAAATAGATGGATGAATAGAAGATTATAATTTTAAATATCGAAAACTATGTTCAAACAATCAATTTAATAAGAGTAATATGGTTCATGTTGAATATTTTAAATTATTTATTGTCATCTTACTAATATATAGAATTTATGCCATACTCAAATATGATGATTCATCCTTTATACAGATTCAAATAACTGATTTTTTTTTGTGTGTGATTTCAAAAAAGATACAAAGATTTATTTTTGTATAAAAATTAACATTGTTAAAATAAAAAAATAAAAAATAATAATTCGACATTTGCAATAAACACAGGGCAATTTAAACTTCCTAATTTATTTAATTTTTCGCTTTCTACGAAATTTATCATAATTAGTATTTTGTTTGTTTCATTTAACGTTTGAGAAAAGTTTTTGTAGCAAAATGGAATTACAAATTCAGGTAAAATCAGATATTAAATGTTTGAAAATAAGAACAGTGAACAAAAATAAGAAATTAGTTGGTCTGAAAAAAATTGAACTTTTATATGCAGATTTCAAAATTATCAATTGAAAAATTAATTGAACATTAGAAAATGAAAAACATATTCATAATAGAACAAATATATAAATAAAAATAAAAATAAGAGAATTTCCTATTTAGACACAATAAAATACTTTGCTGAGAAAACAGATATACATTAAAATATGGATATGCTGGGATTTTCGGAAAACAGGAATATGTTGTGATGTAGAAAGAGGAATATGCTGGAATTTTAATACAGCATTGAAAGAATGAGATTTTGCTGACTGGAAGAAAAAGAACAGAGAACAATATTGCCAAACAATTAATTGAAAAAAAAGGGAGTTAATTGAAAAAAAGTGATAAAAATAAATAGTAAAAATAACGACTCATTTTTAAAAAATCAAAATAAAATCGAGAAGACTGGCCTTTTTATAATAAAAAATGGGATGCATAGAGAAAGGAAAGAGAAAGAGAAAAGCTAAAGAAATAAAACTTAGAACTAGAAGATTTATATTCATACAGGATAGTAAGTAGTTTCTGGGAAGATTCCAATATAAACAATTAAAAAAGTACATGTACTACATTTAAATGAAACCGTATTGGCAGTATTTCTTTACAGTAGTGGAGCTTGGAAACTTATCAAAACACAAGAACAGATATTAAAATTTCTTAGAAACGTCTTGCCACAGAGCGATTCTTTAAGATATATTGGTTAAATAAAATTTCAAATATTAAATTATATGATAAAACTTCTGTGAAGCCTGCTTCCACCAAAATTTTAACATAGATAGGACATGCACTCAGAATGCTTTCAGATGATAATATATGAATTGCGCTGACGTGGTCAAGGATGGAAAGAGGAAGTCTATATGGCTCCATATGGTTATAGATTATTTTTTTTTTCTTTACACTATCGAAATAGGGTTATACTGGTGAAGAAGCATTAGACAGTGCTAAAAGGCGCGCATCTGTTATCGCCTCTTGCACCAACTTGGTGCAAAGAAACATTATAATGAGAATACTTCGTACAGTTAATTGAATTTGATGAGTTTTTATGATTGATCTTTTTATTCTAGTAATAGTCACGAAGTCCAAAATTTTTGTTTTTGTGATATATAATTCATTACTATTAGCTATTAATACCCTTTGATTGGTTGACAACTTGGTAATTATGGTGACTTTCGGCTGATTAATAATAGATATATTCGTATCTTTCTCTGACTTTTACAAGCAGGTAAAAGTCACAAAACCCCTTTAGAGAATTTTAGAGGATTCGCTGGATATGTATATGTAGTAGTAAAAAAAAACATTGTCTGTTACATTTGGGAATAATATAATACTTACAGTAACCCTTGAAGGTGAATGTTTACATCATAAACTGGGAAAGGTTCATAATATGGTGGGAGGTTGGTCTAAAATATTTAAGAAAAAGATTTATGAAATTTGGACAAAATTATACGCAAAATATAATAACGGACAAGAAGAAAAAAAATTATCAGATGCTTATGAAGAATATAAAAGAAGTTAAAAGGAAGTAAATGAGAGCAAATCAATTGAGAAAGAGTCACACAGTGTATATGAGCGTTTCTTTGAACATGATATATTCCTAGTGATAATATTCCTAGAATTGCAAAAGTTTATACTTCGCTCTTTCCAGTCTCTATACACAAGTATAGTAACGGGATTCAAAAATGGGAAAGAAGTGTGATATCACATGAGTTTCGTTCTTGATAAAAATTCCTGTCTAGTTCAAATATCTTTAAGAATTTAAATCTGGAGGTAAACCAGGAAACTGTTTCATAAAATGAAAGAATTTAATTAGTTATATAATTAAGACATCATTCAAATAAATATCTTTTATTGCAGTTACTAAAATGAAATATTATGTAGACAGCACCAAAGACATTTTAAAGTAAACAATCAATGCCATGAATTAGTAAACAATATATAATAAAATAATAATTCATTTTTCTGTGAAATATTGTTAACATATAACTTTTATTTATATAATTGAATAGAATTGCAGATGTAAGCAAAGAAGTTCACTTAAATAATAATTATTTATTTAAAAGGAATCACAAAAACAGTTTATATTTGGCTGGAAAAAATCATCAAAATCACACACATACATACGCACACGCAAAAGAACTGAAGGATGATTTAACCGATTAGAAATTTTAGTTGTTTATTTAATAATTTAAACCAACAAGCTAATTATTAATAAACATAGCTTGAAAGTTACAAATATGTAAAATAGCTTCTGATTTTTTATAAAGTCAAACCTTTAAATTGATTATCTTAAAATTGTAATGTTAACTGAAAACTATAATTATATATTTTAGGAATCCTATGTATGGAATTCAATTTTATTAATTCCCTTTTATTAATTCTATAAATGTATAAAATTAATCTAAATAAAGTTCAAAATGGAGAAAGAAAATATTTTTAAGCCTTGAATATATATGCTTAGTAGTTGAGAAAATCAACTTCTCAGAAAATAGTTGGGATTTTGAAGATATATTTATGCAATGAAGCAATTTATGTGAGCATTTTATGTAGGAGACACATATAATTTTCTTGATTTTTTTTATAATTCTTTTAATCTCTAAAAGATCTCATTTTACTTAATATACATAGTGTTCGAGAATTGTTATAAATAATGTAAATGAAAGAAACGATCAGGAAAGTCAGCATTTTTTCAATATCGTGTATTATTAGCATAACTCTTTTTTTTTTGTTATTCTTAGACTTATACCAATTTTTCAGAAATAAACAGCTTTGTTTCATCGTGTAACAGCTTATATTCGATTCATAACTCCTCAAATGCTTGAAATTACATCATGTTAAAACAATATCCCTTACTTATCACAAAATTCGCAGTTGAGAATTACGAGCTTTTACAATTCTATTGCATCTTGTTTCTAAAACTTTCTAGATTTCATGTAAACTCATACTCCTGTATGTAAACTGTTTCTCTTCAAAGAAAAAGTCTTAAGTTTAAAATAACTATTAAAATAATGTATATCTCAAGTGATATTTCTAATTAAATTACACAAAAATAAAGTACTTTTAGTATTAAAACTATCTAAACGTGCTTAAATACTTAATAGAATCATTTGTAAAACACGGAAATGCGAGAGATACTTGTCTGACAAAAACGAATAAACATGGTTATGGCTGTTTAAAGATATTGCATTTACAGATACGCATTTGAAAGTTATTTTTATCGCTGCAATAAAAACAATATCACTTAAAAGAACGTTGTAGAAATCAAAACAAGCTTTATGAAACATTTCCTGTCCTAATTCTTACAATAAAATAAAACGTCATGGGACAAGAGTTTCAACGAAATCATAAATAGTTTTATTTTTATTTTGAAAAATAAGAAGGTTGTTAAATATGTAATGAATTTTTAACACGCAGCAAATTTTTCTAATTATATAGTAAATGTTTCTGATTTTCTTACATAACGATTTTAAGAGGATTCAGTTGAAATTTATTTCTATGAAAATTCTGAATACGAATTAGATTAGATACGAATATGAATTAGATTTTAAAATTTACTATTTATTGCAATAGGCATGTATATCAATCATGAGTAGTTACAATTGGTACAATTAAATTCAAATTAGATAATTTAATTCTTGGACAATAACATATTTGAGGGGCATTCAAAACTAAAAATAGTTAAACATACATTTGGTAACAAATTTCATTCCTGTTTTAATACTTGAAAAAACATATATTGGCATATTTCTTGCTAATATTTTTTTTTATAGAAACCGAAATATTTCAATAAAAATTTAAATGAAAAAATGTATATATTTTACGAAATATTAGCTGTTTATTAATTATTTTTTGAAATAAGGATAATTTTTTTTGAATTCATGTGGAATCACAACCAAATAGCAAAATCTGTTCCCTTTTTAATTTACTAAAAAATAAAATTTCAATTAACATTAAAAAATGAATAGCGATGTTAAAGATAAAGATGTTATTTGTGGATTTCAAATGTCATAAATAAATAATAATGATTCATAATTTCTCATTGTTTGGAATATGCAGCATAAAATTCCAATTTTATTTAGAAATTTAAAAGTTTTGATAAATACCCGTAATTACAAAAAATTATTCTACTTATTATTAAAATTTCATGTATATTTTTATGTGCTTTCAATAATTCTGAGTTACCTCAGATATGTAAAAGTTAAAATAAGTATTAGTGTAAAAATTTGTGGAGTATTATATATACATGCTGTATTTCAAACTTTAAAATTAAATTGCATATAAAAAATCTACGAATTTTCAATATCAATGTAAGTTGAATAAATTAATTATGTAAAACAATTTAGAAAATATTTTGTTAGATAAATTAAATAAATTTATTAGAAATTCGATAATTCTGAGTTATCTATCTATCTGTTTATATTTTGGACAAAATAATGGAAATATCTTGAAAAATCAACAAAATATATTTTAATATGGTGTAGGTCCACCCTTTTGCAGCAATTACAGCCTCAATTCTCCGAGATATTGATTCATACAAATTGTGAATTGTATGAATCAATACCTCCAAAGGTATTTTAGCCCATTCTTCAGTTAAAACACCCTCCAGTTCTTTTAGAGACGATGGTGGCGGAAATCGACTTCTTGAATCTCTAAAATCAACCATAAAGGCTCAATAATGTTGAGATTTGGGAATTGTGGTAGCCAGATGAAATGCCTAAGTTCATTAGAATGTTCCTCGTGCCAATCTTTAACAATTCTAGTTGTATGGATTGGTGCATTATCACCTAGAAAGATGGCTTTCCCCTCCGGAAACAGTTCTTGATCCATAGGATGAACTTGGTCGCCCAAAATTCCTAAATAGTCTCGGCTGTTAATTCTTACATGAAGGGGAATCAATGGATGAACTTGGTCGCCCAAAATTTCTAAATAGTCTCGGCTGTTAATTCTTCCCTGAAGGGGAATCATTGGCAGAGCGGATTTCCAAGAAATATCACCCTAGATCATAACAGAACCCCCGCCATGTTTTACGATTGGATGAAGGCAGTCTATTTGAAATGCGTCTTTCGGCTGTCTCCAAACTTACACTCGGCCGGAGTTCGGAAATAGGTAAACGATGATTCATCAGAGAAAATCCCCTTTTTCCACTGCTCGAGGGACCAATTCTGGAGGATTCTACACCACTCTAAACGCTTTGAAACATTTGTCTTTGAGAACAGAAGTTTTCTAGTTAGAGATTTTTCGTGGAATCTAGATTTGAGCAGCTCCCAACGAACAATTTTCATGGAAACTGGATTCTGTAGGGGTTCATTGAGCTCTTCAGTAATTTTAGGTGCCGTTGTCTTGCGATCCTCTCTAACAATTCGATTTAGAGTCTCTAGAAACAACTTCGATTTTCGGCCAAACCTGTGCTTTGCTGAGGACGTTTTTCCTTCGCTTTCAAAAACAGTCATTACTTTTGAGACAGAACCTCTTGAAACGTATTCAAGAGGTACTGTCAAGCATTCGGGCAGTTTATATTACACTAGCGTCTGCCATACGAGCACCAACAATTTGGCCTCTTTGAAAGTCCGAGAGGTCTGTCATTTTTATAAGGTTATAACCACTTTTAAAAAAGTTCTATAAAAAAACAGTTATTTTAAATAAAAATATCAAATAACAAAAATAATAAAACTAAAAAATATCGTTTTAATTATTTATAACATGTTCAAACATTATGATACCAAAAAATGTCAGATGTTAGGTGTTTCCATTAATTTGTTCCAACCCCTGTATATATATATACACACACATGTACAGGGGTTGGAACAGAATAATGGAAGTTTGTATATATATATATATATATATATATATATATATATATATA
>JAPMOR010098810.1:58050-73207 GCA_026543865.1 Argiope aurantia
GAAATGGAAATTTTCAATATTAATATGATTTGAATAAAATAATGATGTAAAACACATAGCAAAAAATTAGAAAATATTTTATTAAATAAATCCGGCCAGTTAGAAATTAAATATATTGAAATACTTTTTCTGGAACTATACGGAATGAAAGAAAACTATTTGAAGCCACTTTACTTATTTTATGCAACATACTCTTTACTAATTTATGCAACTTTTATATTATCATACATGCATATAACTAGAAATTTTCTTTTAGCTATATAGCCAGCTATAAAATGAATAAACCTAAAGTAGCTTTACATTTTTAATGTAATCAAATTATAAGATACATATTATCGATTTTTTTTTGTCTTGCGAAAGATTTGTTTGACATCAGATTTGTTTTTTGATTTTCTGCTAAATACAGAATTGATTTATAATTTTAATATCTACTCTTTAAACAGTTTCTGTAAACAAATGGTTTTTCTATATTTTTTATTCTCTAATTAAATGAAAGAACTATCTGCATTTTTTGCAAAAGTCTGAAGCTACCAATATATCTACTTTTTAAAATCAAAAGAATTCCAAAAGAAAATAATTGCCATATTTTACTTTTTCTCCTACGAAGTTTCTAAACTTATATATATATATATATTTATATAATATGGAATCAGGAAGTTATTTGAAGTATTAAACTTCGCATCATATATATAAATACAGTTCAATTGCCTTTTTTACACTCAAACCAGACGAAGTTTTATCAACAAGAGAGTAATTTAATAAAGTACGTTGTGACTATAAACGAACAACAGCTGCTTTCTACACATAGGTATTATTGCATGTCGTTGCTTTTATGACATACAATAAATATAAAATCTGCTGATATAGATAAAAATATACGCTTTGATTGATTCCTTTCATTTCAGAGTAGTTTTATATTTCCTGAAATTCTCCCTTACAATAAGTGTTTTTTTCCTTATTGCTCGATTTCATTAATGTTGCTGTAGACCAACTTCTAATGGAATCAGTAAAATTCAGATAAATAAAATAAAAAAATCCTTCTAAACATGAGAAAATTTTAATCATTACCGACTGGCTTTACAGTTTTAACTTTTCATAATTTTATAATAAACAAGCAATAAAAATAATTTTTACAATAATCATTAAAAATACGAGGTATATTCATATATAATGTTTTCAGTTCTCTTAAAATGATTAATATTTTTCAGTAGAAATATCCTTACATTTCAAGTGCTTTATGTTAGAAGTCAAAATCTTCTGTTTTTAAAGGCACAATACGTTGAATTAAGTTTAATTTTACACAAAAGTAATAATCACCTCTGTCTTTATAAATAGTCTTTCATCGAAGGAGCTGCAAAACAAAAATTTCTCAAATTTCTCGTTCTTATCACACATCTAATGAAGATATATATTCTTCAATAATAAAAATAAATATTATTTATTATCAGTCTTTTATTTCATAAACTGCTAATCAACATGAAGAACTTAGCATATTGACAATGCGATATGATTATTTGATTTTTTCTGTAATGTCTCTTGTAGCCAAATATTACAAGTGTAGAGATCTATTTTCTTTCTAAACGAATGAAATTTTCAGATTGTAGAGTGTGTGTTTTTTTAATTTTTGCCGTTGTCTCTTGAGCTTGCTATCTTTGATATTAGGAGCTTTTCCATCTGTTAGTGGAATTCTCTTTTTACAGCTGTATAAATGTAGAAAAAATGTAGAATGTTTGATTTGAATACAATAATATTATTTATATTGCGATTTTTGTAAATGCATATAACTTCAAGAAATAATTTATATGGATTATACATAATGGAGAATGCCTGAAGAATGTTGAATTTAACAACGTTGTTAATTTAATTTATAATAGTAGAAAGCTTAATAAATACAAAAATTTTTATAATTATTTCCCTTTATTCTTAACTTATTTACGAAATGGGATTAAAAAATTTATTTATGAAAAGGAGTGTGCATAAAAATCCTAAATTTAAAGGCTATGCAATTATATTTAATGATTTTTCGAAAACATAAAATTTACAAAATAGCTTTCTTAGAAAATAATCTAAAATTTATTATTTTTATAAGCATTTTTGAATATTTATGAGAATATTTTGCAGTAGATTTAGATGATTAATATTTTACATAAAGATGTTAGCATTTTCTTTAATTCTTAATTAAATTATTCTAAATTTATTTCCATAATTGATTCAACAATGGATGTTTCACATTCAGACCAATTAACAATCATAATTAAGCAAACAAGTCAGGATATTCAATAGGAAGTTTTTAAATATTTTTGAAACGAAGGCATAAGACTGAATTTTTTTAAATAATCCATCTAATGGATTATAAACAAATCCAATATAGCTTATATTAAACGCGAAATTTTTGTACGAAATTTTAAATGGAAAGCTCATGTTTATATATCTAATACAAGGGAAATTTATAATGGGCTTCAAAGAAGAATTAAATTACAAAACATATTAGTCATTTATGAAAAATAAGCTACTCGGGCTTTAAATTTATTCAGAAAATGTGCATAAAAAAGGTTGAGAAGCCATTAAATCATTTACTTTCATTCAAAGCATATGTAATTTTTTCTATATTTAACATTTTATGAAAGATATTAAAAGAGAGCTTACCTAAACGAAGCAAATTACCAAACACATTTAGTATCTATTATCTGCTTTAGCAGAAGCAATTGGTGGATATAATTAATTACGAGGAGAACTAAACGTCGTTTCAAGAGACGAAATCAAACATTTTCTACAAGGCTTGAAGCTGAAAGCCCCTCTTACTTTATTGGAAACGGATTTTAAGATTTTATTTTGGATAATATTTAAAAACAATTGATAAATAAAAGCCTACAAAATATTGAAATAGAAATTGAAACAATTGTAATCTTTTTTTTTCAAATCGTTAGAAATTTATTTTCAAGATAGACACGATATAAAACATGCACTATTATTTCAAGAAAGGCAAATTTAAAATTTAAACTTTAAGAAAAAAATATAGAAAAGAAATTGGTAAAGGAAATATCAATAGTTGCATAGTTTAATATCAAATGGGCAAATATAATAAAAATAAAAAAAAAACTTCAAAACGCGATTAATTAAGAAATAGAAAACCATATATATCTATTAGTATTACTTATGGGGCTTCACCAAATACAATCATGTCCATAAATTATGGATAATTCAGTGACAAGAGAGAATCGAACTTCAAAGAGGGAATTCGAACACATCTTCAAAAATCATATGCAAATTGCAGGAATTTCCCATATGACACCGATAGTACCTCTCAATGACGAAAGTGTAAGAGAGTGATGTATAAGGAATACAGGCAAAGAAGTAAAATTATTCGCAAGCGCTTTATAAGTCTTTCAGGGCAGTAACCGCCTAGTTATGACACAAAGGACGCATTTGGATGATTTTTTGCGTGGTAGAATTAGCGGCCGTCTGGAATGTGGGCGTACCCAGCTGGAAGTATCCGAGGATCTTCGAATCGCCCAGAGTGTCATCTTCAGGCTTCGACAACGATTCAAAGATGGTAATGTGAGTAGACGTTACAAAAAAAGGTATCCCCTGAGTTACAACGCCGGATTAGTGCAGGGTATTTGGCAGTTACTGCCAAAAGAAACTGACGCAGCACATCATCGAACCTGTCTCGTCAGCTATCTTCAGCCACAGGTACGACAGTTTTAAGGCATACCGTGTACAGACACTTAGGGCAGATTGGTCTATATGCTAGTAGGTTGCCAGAGGTGTTCCACTTACTGCAAATCACTATCACCTGCCTGGAGTATAGAGCATGCATTGTAGACATTGCAACAGTGGGTTTGTGTGATGTTTTCCTACGAGTTCAGGATTAGCTTCCAGTCTGATTCTCGCCGGACTTTCATATGAAGAGCACCAGGTACCCGTTACCACCAAGAGAACATCATTGAATGACACTGTTACGGTATTGTAGGGTTGTTCGTTTGGGGAGGAATTATTCTGTTTTCCAGAACTGACCTGCACGTTCGAATTGGAACCATGACAGGCCAAATCTAACGGAACGTCATTCTGGAACACCATGTATGTTTGTTTCGGGTCGCCATGGGCTCAGAATTCGTGTTTATGGACGACAATGTCCTTCCTCGCCGTGTAACGAACGGCGTAAACGAATGATTTCGATCGGAGGATATCACCCATATTTACTGGCCAGCATTCTCACGGGATTTGAATCCAGTAGAGCATATGCGGAACATCATTGGCCGATGAGTTGCAGCCCGTCAACTGGAACTTCGGAGAGTATTGCTTGATGAGTGGTGTAATTTTCCCCAAGATCCCAGTATAATTTGATACTCAGCATACCTAGGCGTTGTACGGACTATATTACATTTTCTGAGAGACATACTATGTATTAACCATCATCCCAATATTGATTTAATATTGAATTTTGTAAATAGGTTTTTTTTTTCAATTTGCTGCAGGGAGCAAAAAATCGCAATTTTTATCAATGATATCAAACATATAGCATCTTTTTTGCTCTTTATTTTTTGTTTGATAAATAGCTTTACAAATAAGTCACATTTGTTTTGCTTCAGACTTAAATTGCATTATCCTTAATTTGTAGACATAGGTGTAGTTTATAATTACTGAGGATTATTTGGGTTTCTTCAATAAGCTGGGATAGATTGAGATAAAACTTCAGTATAATAACCAGTGGAAACTTACTGTAATCAAGAAAGAAATGTATACACTTCAAATACCCCTCTATTTGTTTTTCATTTTTACTATTGTAATTGAAAAATATGTGGAATGTTGCATCTAAAATACTTCTATAGTGGAGATCTTCTTCAAACTCTTATCAAACATTTTTACGACTTCTTTGAATATCTTGAAATAGTTAGGAATTCATTTCATATTTTTGTCCGAAAATAAATTGATTTTAATGACATAAGAGTTTTAATTTTGCCGATATTGCAAAATGGCAAAATGCAATTTTTTCAAGAATATACAATAAAATTGGGGGGAGGGGGCGGGGGGAAGAGGTTTCAAATGCGCGGAAAGTCTACCGCGTATCCATGAATTATGCTAAGGAAGACCATTCATTTTATTTTATCCTCGATGTCGATCTAAGCCGAGGGTTGGCGTTTAATGATTGTTATTGAACATTTAAAGGCCTTATTAAGCGAATTCCTATGAGGAAACCATTGAAACTAACAAAAATTGTGGAGAATATTTGGATTTGCAATACTGAATTTTTTTCAAGATACTATTATTATTCGTGAATTTTTTACAAAAATAAAATTATTAAATACAGTTCCATATGCTTCGTATTCACATGCCTTGGCATAGTGTGACTTTTTATTTTCCACAGATGAAATTTCCTCTTAATTATCACAATTTTGAATCCATTAATTAGATAAAAGAATATCAATTACAAACTGGAACAGTTTCCCAAAAACGATTTTAAGACATTATTTGATAATTGAAAACACTTTGAGAGAAGTACACTGCATTTGAAGAAAATTACATTGAAAAAGATGTAATATATTTAAAACAATTAATTCATACACTTTGTTTTATTCCATCGTTACGAATAGAATTTGTTCTCAATAATGTAACGTTTCATCAGAGTCAAAATTCATTCCTGACCTCTGTAATGACGAAATACTTTAGTTATAAGACATTATTATGTATAAAAATGATCAAATATAGTTAAAATGATTCATTTTTGAAAATATCATTCAAGTTCCATTTATGAAAACATCAACAGCTTTTATTTATTTAACTGATTTATATATCCATCATAATACGAGATGAAATTTAATTGTTTTTAGTTGATAAAATTTTCATTATATAATTAGAAATCATCACTATGCTACAGTAAATTTCCACAAAAAAATGCAATAGTCGGACTATAGTAAATATTTATTATAAAGATTTAACTGATCACACTCCAAATCAACTGTTAAAAGCTAAAATATGTCAGAAATAATATAAAATTTTTTAATATTAATGTTCAGAGGATTCGAAGCTCTGTAAAAAAGTCTTTTTTAAAACACACATTTGGAACGTAATAGTTTTATGTGAAATATTCTTCCATAATTAAATAATTTAATACAAAAAATCCTTTATAAATTTATTTTTAACTGAAATGGACAAATCTTTTGATTAAAGAGTAATAATATAGCGCGTGTTTCTCGAAAAAATAACAAGTTTTATCCTAAGAGATTTTTAAAAGTCACCGGGAGCCAGGTTCTTTCATAACTTATAAATATATTTTTAAAACATGATGCGAAATTTAATAGAACATAGTGAATTTTAATATAAATAGGAGTTGACAACATGGAATATAGAGGTGGCCATTTTTAGTGGTGGAATACTTTCTCTTTGAATTATCAAACAAACAGTCAAATTTTGAATCATTCTATAAATAAAAGATTGCCTCGAAACAATTTTTAAAGTTAAGAAACGTGTTCCGATACCAGTATGGTAATACAAAAATAACACCCTATCTCATATTTTGCATTTTTTTTATTTAACTCATTGAATAAATCTTCTGCTATACTGCTTTCATATGCAATATTTGATATGTTCATTGGAAATTAAATAGGAAAATAATTGAAATTACTTTGAAAAATTAAAAATGAAATTAGCTATTTTTTAATAAGTTGGTAGAAACTCTTCTTTAAAATCTTCCTGATGTTTCTAATATATGCAAGCCAAATTTAAAGAAATTATATTCAGTAATTTAAGTTTCTATAGGATGCAAAATTATTATCCCATTATTCTTGATATAGATTATAAAATTGGCAGAAAAATATATATTATTAAAATGAGTGAAAGCTCAAAATTTCAAGGCTTCTAATAATTGGGAAACTTTATTATGTAAATCAGTAATTTGGAATTTCACTTCAGAAAATTGGAAACAGTTTTCAACCTAATTATAAAAGTGTACAAAATATAAAATACTTATGACATATATATTATCTTATACTTTTACAAAATATAAGATAAATATAAGATTCAATAAAAATAATTTTAAACAATAATAATTAAACTGTTTTTTAATATCTAAAATTCTCAGATTTTCTTCCTCAATCAACACTTCTCAGTTCCTATTGAGGGAGAAACTTTATCTTAAAAACAGGGAAGAAAGTTTATAACATAATTTTTTTTCAAATACTCATTCAAGGAATATGAAAAATATGATAATTCGGTTCCGCCAAACACTTTGAAATGTCATGTAATGTACTTAATCCTATTCATAATAATAACTCTAAATATTCATAGATGATCAGTTCGTTCAATCATGATGATTTTTTTAATTAATCACTGGTTTGACAAATACATATTATAAAAGAAATGTATAAAAAATATTGAACAGAAAGAATTAAAACATAGATATTTTTTCAGTCGTAGGGTTAAATATGTTATATTAAAATTTAATCCCTGTTTTTCAGTATGTGTAACTTATTAGTTATGTGTAAGACGAACTTGAAAATTATTTTTTAGACGAATTTCCATTAATAACATTAAATTCGTGATAACCATCTGATGTTTATTAAAATTCTGATTACATGTCTATCTATTTAATCATTTTTAAAACAGTTTCAAAAAAGACATACAAATCTTTATTTATTTGATATTATAAAGGGCAATCAAGAAATAACAGGAGGTGTTCGGAGCCCTGTAGCGTGTTATGTACTGGACGAATGGACGAAATATTACGAAATTTGGCCACCATACACATTAAAGTATGTGGTGTCGATTTATCAAGAAAAATAATATAGTATAAAAAAATGCCGATGGAGGAAATCCTGGCGTTGTGATCGAAAACTTTATTATGTAATTTACTTATACGGGTAATTTGTTACAAGCCATCAAAAATAAAAAGAACGGTTGCGGAATTTATATCAATCTCGCCCGGCGAGAAATCGCCCGGCGATTGCGTTGTCACTACGCGCCTTCTTAGTCAAGCTGATTTATCAGCGTGATGAAAATGCCAGTGCTGCTCTTCGTGAATACCGGTGGTTAAAACAGTTACATAGAGGACCGATGCCCATAACTAACTCACGAAGAATGGTTGAAAGATTTGAAACAACAGGAATTCTTGGTGTGCAACCAGGCAGAGGACGTAAAGTTATCAAGCAGAATCAAGTTGAAGAAGTTGCAACTGCCGTCATGGATCAGGCGATAGCTAATAAGCAGATTATCAGCAGTGCATGTTCAATATCACGACGAACAGATACCCCGTTCTCGACGATGCAGAAGATATTGCGTAAGATCCTGAAATTTTATACGTATAAGATAACACCCATTACCTGATGACACTGATCTGAATCTTCTGGTTCTCTGAAAGGCGTTGTGTGTCAAGGACATTTCCTGACATTCCTACTTTAAAAGATCAAATGACGTTATATATCAGACGAATAAATACCGATATGCTGCGAGCCACCGTCGAAACCCTCGTGCACAGCATACAATTATTCGAACATCAATTTGGTGGTCACCTTGAATTTGTAAACTGCTATAAATTTGTAAACTGCTATAATAAACGTTTTTCATTGGTATTTGGTGTGTTGCTACTGTTTCCTTAGGCAGTTATGTATTTTTTTCCACATGTTATGCTCTTGCAGCGCCCGAATTTCCCCTATTGGCGTTCTTTGGTACTAGTTTGTTTTCTTGATAAATCAAAACCGCATACTTTAATGTGTATGGTGGCCAAATTTTCTTGTATTTCGTTCAGTACATAAGTACATAACATGCTACTTGGATCCGAACATCTTCTGTTATTTCTTGATCACCCTGCAATTTATATTTTAAAATTGTGTATGTGTTTAAGCTTAGATAGTGTCATATAAAACAAATAAGTTTCCTAATTCAAAAAAAATACAAAAAGTGAATAAATCTATTAACATTTGATGTCAAAAAGGAAACTTTTCAATTCTATTTCGGACATTTCTGAACATACCAGTATTTTAATAGTACTGAAATAAAAATTCAAATGTTTTCATTTATTAAATAAAAGATTCATTCTGAAATAATACAAAGGATATTTTTACTATGAAGTGAAGTTTTCAAGTTAAAAATGGCAGCTGAACTAATGCTTTACTTTACATTCATGTTCCCTTACCAATGCTATATGAAAATTTTTTATGCCATTGCAAATAAACAATGTGGATTTTCTGTAAATTCGGATGTTTAATTACTATTTCAAATGATTTTGTATGAAAATGATCAAATATAGTCAGCATCGTTTGTATATAAAAATATTTTTTAATTTGGTACTTAAAAAATATTTTTTGAATGTCATGGTCACAACTTTTATTTTATTTATTAATTGACATATCCATAATTATACGAAATGAAATTTATATTTTTTTAATTAATGAAATTTTCACTATTGATTTCACTAACTATCACCCCAAATCATAACTATATTTGTCAAAATGCAGCAAATATTTGTAATAAAGATTAAAATGACCACACTCCAAATCTAAGATATGTCAGCGATAAATATAAAAGTATATTTAATATTAACAATAACAGGGTTTTAAACTCTATAAAAATATTTTTTTAATATATGTTATAAATTTAACATTTTTATGCAAAATAATATTTTACAATTAAATAATTTAATATATAAAATCCTTGATAGATTTATTTTTTAACTGAAATGAGCTAATCTGTTGATTAAAAAATAATAATATAGCGCTAGTTACTCGAAAAATAATATGTTCTCCTAAGCGTTTTTTGAAACCCACAGAGAACTCGTAATTCATAGCATTGTGAATAGCAGTATAAATAAGTGTCCAAAATAAGGAGCACAGAGACGACCATTTTCAATAAACTGTTTTTTCTGTGAATAATCAACCAAATAGAGAAGTTTTGAATCATTCTATAAATAAATTTCAATGCCTCAAAATAAATTTCAAGGTTAGAAAACGTGTTTCAGCATCAGTATAGTAAAATAAGTATTTTTCAAATATCTCTGTATCTCATATTTTGTTTATTTCAATTAAACTTATTAAAAAATCTTAGGCAGTGCCATGATGCCTTCTTATGCAATATTTGGCATGTGCATTGGAAATCAAATTTGAAAAAGAAATTGAAATTACTTGAAAAAGAAATTTGCTATTTAATTGGTTCAAAAATATTCTTTTAAAACATTCCTGGTGTTGCTAATATATGTGAGCCAAATTTACAGAAATTCCATTTAGTAATTTATATTTCTTTAGGATACAAAATAATTCTTAATAAAGATTATAAAAAAAAAATTGGCAGAAAAATTTATGTATTGTTAAAATGAGTGAAAGTGCAAATTTCAAGGTTTCTAACAAATGGGAATCTTTCAATTGTTAAATCATTAATTTGGAATCTCAGTTTGGAACTGTTTTCAACTTAAAGGTAAAAGTATGCAAAATACAAGATACTGTTAAACATTTGTCTATCATCTCTTTTAATTACAGTATTTGCAATGAAATATAAAAGTAATCAAGTAGATTTTTTTCCTGTTCATGTACATAAGTTTTCATTAATACATGTTCCAATAGATCTAATCATTTATTAAGACTATATTTGCTTCAACACATAATATAATTTCCCCAAGTCTATTTTCATGAAAAAGAAAAGTAAAAGGAAAGCAAGAACTTTCTCAAACGTAAGTGAATCATTTTTTTTCTTTTTAAGTGCTAAGAGTTTTAAGATTTAATTCATGTAACATCAAGGTAATATTATTATTGTACTATTTTAAAATAAAAAAAAATTATATTCTTGATTTGAATTAGGATTGATTATTCTCAAAAGCATTAACTAAAACGATAACTGTATCTTCAAAATTTCTAAAATTTTTTGATTGATTTGAAAATGACATTAATTACATTCGAGCAAAAATTCGAAATATTGAGCATAAGTAAGACAATATCTAAATATTCAGAACAAAAAAAGAATGTGATTACGGTCCCATTTTTTTAGATCATTTCTCTTTATATCCCCGAATTTTTCTTTTTTCAGAATGGTACATAAGTTTGGGAATGAAAATGTATTATATATTTTTAAGCACAATGGTAAAAGCATGCTTTTCTAAAATTATGACTTTGTTCTTGACATAGATAAAAAAAAGCAATTCTATTTTTAAAATTATTAAAGATTGAATGTTTTTTCAATATTCGTATAGTGCTTGTTTATTATAAAAATCTTAATTTCCGTAAAGAAATGCTAATCTTCAAATTGCAATTTTATTTGCAATTAGTTTTGTAGTTCCAAGAATCTATATTCAAAATTGATATGTTTTTAGATTTTCTTATTATTTTCTGGTTGTTAACTTATTGAATATTCGATATATCAAAAATGAACAGAGATGAAAATAATTATTATGATATCTCACGCAAAATTTATTTTATTTAAGAAACTTTTTGCTTTACAAAAATAAATATGCATAGATCTACCCTTTTAATTTTAGTTATTTCTACATGTTACATTTTGATGACTAATGCGTCTTCTCGGAATGATGAATTTATGAAGGAACTCAACTGGATAGCATCATGTAAATACATTTCATTAATAAGTCAAATTTCGTAACTTAGAAATTTCAAATATTTTACTTGATCGTGAACATATTTGTAATATAAATATTTGTAAAATATACTCAATACTGATGATGTATTATTTTTAATTTTATCCTAATGTTAATAATTTTCTTTTTTTTTATTTAGCTGGAAATCAAGAATTGTGTGACCAGTTTCTGTATTGTCTTAAAATATTGCCATGCAAGGTATGAAAACACTTTTTTTTACTGCTTATCAATTTTGTAAAGTAAAAAAAAAGTCGTATATATTGATGAACATTTATTGATTCAACCAGAAAAGCACCCTATATATGAACCTACTGTCTAATTTATTATCAAGGTGAAACACCATAACGTTTTAGAGGAGTGGAAGTTTGAGAAACGATTTAGATACTCCCTGGTCTCCTAACAATAATTCCGAATTAGGAAATGTAGACTCAGAATCTCAATGTGATTTTCAAACTCTTCATTTAATTATTCTAAAAATCTGTTCAAAATTTATTATGTATTCATTTTTCAGATAATAAAAAAAATGGTTTTTGTGATATAAATTTAAATTTGTTATAAACGGTAAGTCTAAGTACATAAATCTTAAGTTCGGTTTATACAAGAATTTCTGTGAGTAATGAAAAAAATAACAAATTGGAAAACATAAAATTATATTTTATAATTTAAAATCCATCATTTTTTCAATATTTTTTAGACACAAACATACATACAAAAAATATCACTTGAACATTAGTAGATGCTCATACTATAATCAGCGAATTTTATATTTTAATAGATGGCACAAATTTAAATTTATCTCATCAAGAATCTTTTGTTTCACGCTTGTATCCGAGTACAGTGTGATTCACAATTACGAATATAATAAAAAAATCAATATTCATAAACAAATAAAAGTAAAAAAAAAAAAACTGATTAACCATGATCAGTACAAATATCGTATTTCTAAGAATTCGTATACTGTTTCTGATTCAGCATCTCAGAAAGAGATTTGAATGGAACGAAGATATTTAGTACATAATATAAAAAACAATGTAAAGTTTTTATTGTTACGATAAGTTGTTTGACTGAAAGAATTTCCTCTTATTTCTTTTTCTTTTAACTTTTTTTATATGGCAGGAAGAAAAACAGAATTCATAATTCACATAAATAGCAAAAACATGAAGTTTAAATGCATCAATAATATAATTTTCAAATGATAAATAAATCTGAAAGAATCGTTCTCTAATTTCCTAATTGAAAGAAATCGTTTTCTTTTCTATGTTCCAATTATTTAAGACATATGCTGCCATCTCTATTGTATGAACAAATTTACAAGAGAAGAAATTTTGATGGATAAAAATATGGAACTTAAAAAAGTGAAACATTAAAACCATAATTGAATTTATGAATTGAATTTAAAGAAAGATCTATAATAAGCACTTACTAAACCATCTTATTTATGTTTAAAAGAAACAAAATTTTTTAAAATAAAGAAGTATTCATCTCTTTGAAAAGTGGGATTTATTAATAAATGCAGGCACTAAAACACGTCATAACAGGAAAAAGAAAAAGAAAAAAAAAAGACCCTTTCAATGACAGAAAATATTATTTTAGAAAGATTAAATACTGAATCATGTAAAATGTAAATATATCTTTCGAAAAACTGTAGGTTTGCAATAATCTTAAAAATGACATTTTACATGCTCTAAAATATGATTAGTTATATTGTTTTTCAGTTAGGTACTTCGATTGAAATGAAATAATAACTGTATGCATTAAAATCTGAAGAAAGAAATACATGAGTAAAGGAGATATTTCTGACAAAGTAGTATTTGAATCTTTAATGATTTTGAGTTCTTCAGCCGGCGTATTTAAAGAAAAAAACAAAAAACGCTGGAACATTTATTAAAATCCTTGAAATATCAAATAGATTCTTTTATATATTAGTATATATAACATTTTGTTCGAACTTCTGCTTTTAATTGACATTGCCCGCTATTTTAATAATTTGTTGAATGAGCAATGAAAATAATCCCAATGTGTATCAGTTTAATGCTTTTAGATTGTGTAGAGCTGATTCAAGCTAGATCTCAAATTATATATTTTGTATTCTGAAATAATCTAATACCTAAAATATATTGAAAAATGTTTCTAGGAAAAAATATTATTGTTCAAGTCCAAAACCTTTAACATTAAAAAATAAAAAATAACTAATTAAACATGGTGAAAATTTATTAGTTGAATATAAGTAAAACTCTCTGTGATTGCCTCTAATATCTATTAATTTATTGATTATTACTATTTATTTATCAAACATTTATGAAGAATAATAACAATAAAATTAAGATAGAAAATTATCATTCTTTGCTGTTTTCTAATTCATAATAAAAATGCCGTTATCATCATTTTGATTCATATTATTAGTAATGTGTATTTAAGCATTATAACATTGTTAAAATATTTTATATACTTTTCGCCTGCAACCATACAGATTTCATCATTAAGAATTTTCCTCAGAACTACAATGGGATGGATCTGTTTTATCAAAATTTAAAATACTGACACAACCATATTTGAACATGCAGGTTTGCATTTCAAGCCTCTTTTAATAAGCCTCATTGATGCTTGCAATAACGTCTACGAATTCTTGCCTCAACTCGACCTTGTAGAGATAAGCTCAATTTTCGTATTGAATAATGCATTTGATAGGATTCATCTCTAAATCCATTTATCTACCTTTGCTTGTTTGACGTTTGTGCCATAATGGCCCATAGTGGGCATAGCGTTCCAGGATAAATATCTTCAAAATGTTTTATAAAAAAGGGAAATAAAGTTTCACAAAAATTAGAGCATTATACTTTAAAAAAAATAAACACTGCAGAATTTGAGTTAAAGAAAGCTATCACTAGATGGCACCACCGAGAGGGGAGTAGCTACAGACCAATTGACAGTAATTAAATAAAGATCAGATTCCTGAACTTACAGGAATTAGAAATTAAAAAGCAGCTTTGGGATGCTTCATAAGGAACATATTTCGAAGCAATTCTACAAAACTCGTTACACAAAATAATTTGTGACGCTTTCTAGAGTAATGTTGATCATATTATTATTATTATTTTTTTTAACGCTTGCTGATCTAATTTTTCACGCTTGCTGAGCAGATTATTTCTTTTACATAATTCTATTTTATTCCATTTTAATCAACTGAATTCGAATAAGATAATTATATTTAAATGCTACTTTTTCTGTAATTTCATTCAAACATTTATTGGATTTACCAATAATATGCTACCTGATTTCAAAAGAAATTAAAGACTTATAATATGCATTAATTTAAATAAGGAAATATTATTCTATTATCAACTTCATATTAATATTTTTATGTACTATGCATGCATAATACATAATAATTATTATTCCTTTTCTTTAAAATGTAATATCAATATAGTTGGATAATAGGTAGAACCGAAGATGACCTTTATTTTTTTTATTTATTTTTTTAATTTGGTAATAATAGGAAAACGTTGCTTTTTAAGTTAAAAAAAATAATAATTTTTTACAATGTTACATCATCTTGAGATGCCGCAAAAAGCTTACAATTAGTAA
>JAPMOR010098810.1:78590-101390 GCA_026543865.1 Argiope aurantia
TATTCTTTTTCTTGCATATATATAAAAAATTGCTATTATTGAAATAAAATATAGATTTTTTTAGGATGATGTAAAAATCATTTTTGTGTTTTAATATTTTTGAATGGAGAGTGGAGAAATGCCAAAATTAATTAATTATTATAAAATAATTAAAATGAAATAAATCGCTTCAAATGCATATTATCATCCTCCAAAGTATATTATTAGTCTTATTAACGATAAAGATGAATTTAATTGTTCGTGTTCTTAAGATTAAGCCGTTTGGTATGAAAATATGAATTTGATGCATATCTATCTTGGTGTTCTGAAAAAGTGGATCTCGAATGGATTAAAAAAAATCAGATATAAGATGAATGAATTAAAAATGAGGTTGCATTTTGCTGTTTTTTTCCGTGGTAAGTTTTGAAATCATTACTCTACAATAATTATCTATACATAACTTTAAAATCCGAAAAATTACTTTGCGTTGTATCCATTTTTTGCCGTATAAATGCGGTTTCTATATCCGATCAACACTATTTTAAAATTATTTTACATAATTTTAAAACAGTTATGTATAAAACTATTTAAAACTATTCTATAAAATTTTTAAAAACATATTTGGCATATTTCTCAACATTAGTTTTTCTATAAAATGAAAATAAAATTTAAACACGAATACGTTACGCGTGCATGAGAAGAATTAAATACCATGATGCTGAGAAAGGCTGACATTAAAAGATTAAATTATCTTTTATTGCAAGGTAATCTTGCAAAAGTGTAATTTTCAGAACATGTTTTTATGCTATGCAATAATAAAAATGTGATATTTTCTAGAAGAACAAGGGCAAGAAAAAGTTTTATGCAAGCTTTTAAAATATTTATATTATTGATTCAATAATTCTGTGACATTAAAAGCAAACAAGATATCCACTTAATATACAGGATATACAGGATATCCACTATAATTGGGTCCAAGAAAGATAACTTCTAAGCAATCAGTATTAAGTATACACATCTAATAAGAAAATTTTTTTTAATGTAGTTAAGAATTAAATGCTTTGTAATTTGAGTCAATAAGTGTTCTGATGAAGCATGAATTTTAATTCTTCATAAAAATAACTCTGAATTTTATGCATCATATTTACTAAAATAATTTTGATCATTAACATTTGAAATTAAAAATGATCTACACTTTGGCTGCAAAAATTCAGCTACTTAGGAAATTTGAATATTACTATTTTAAAAAAACATGATTTTAGACCACTCAATTGAACATCTCGAAGAAGTTATTCAATCAGTTTCCAGATTTTTTCTTGGTTGATCAGCCTAAAATAATAAAGTAATCGTTTGTCTTAAAATTATGATGTTCATAGTTTCATTATTCTGTCAGATTTGAATTGCACTTTTCTAGGTTTCAAATTTCTGTCACCAGGACAATAAAAGGTTTTTTGATTTAAAAGTGAATGCCAAGAATATTTTACTGAATGAAATTTCTTAAGATTAAAATATTGAATAAAATAAGTCTTTAAAATATTTTCAGAAAAACATTGATTGACTGAAACGAAATAAAATAATGTTTTTTTACCTTTATGATTTTTATGCATTTGAAACTAAGAGAATAAATTTTATGATGAGTCCGAGAAACTATTATTATCCTTTCAGATATTACATAAATTATAAAAAAATAAAGAGTATTGTACACAACACTTCAATGTTGATTAATTATTTTTTTCTGTACTTCTGCACTTTTTTATTAATATTATATTATATGAAAAATCTATTAAAATGGTGATAATATTTGCATTGTTTTAAACAGGTTATAATCGGTACCTGAATAAGAATTTGATGCATAAGGTCTTTGTAAGTTAGGTAATTAGGCAGATTATAATAGCTCTAAGGCATTTGGTAATACAGCTTATAACTTTTGTATATAAAGTTTGACTTTTTTATATATATGCAGCTTATAAAGTTTGACTTTTTTTCATTTGGAAAAAGTGTTATGAATTAATGGAAATGATCTTCTGGTTTCGACCCTCATGCAGAGGATGATGATTATGTCTAAGTCAGTAACTTATATCTAATTGTCCATGAATAGAATTTCAATCCATTTTAAATCACAACGGCATTAGCTTAGTCGTTGTTTTCTGATAATATTTTTAATAAAATGTAAAATTCTCTCAATGATTACGAAATACATTTTTTTAAATAAATTTCCGACCGAATTATAATCTTTGTCTATAATAGAAATTAATGTGTGTATGTTTCTTGGTTTACGTTCTTCAGTCTATATTGTAAGAGACCCACAAAATTTGACACATAAATACTTTGGAATGTGGGAACGGGATACTCGGAGAAATTGATTTTAAGTTTAATTCAGAGTCTTAGCTAATTAAATATTAAGATATTTTTTTACCATCATTGGCGAAAATTGCGCATCAAAAAATTAATTTAAATAATCCTAAAATTCATAAATTATCATTGATAACACATTTTTTGCAATTTTTTAAATTCATTTTTTTAAAACGATGTTTGTGCATATTTCCTAATATAATTCATATAGTTCAAACAAAAACGAAATTTAACCTACGTGAGTATGTTAAACGAGCTTGGGAAAAATTAACTTCGCAATATCATTCAGGTTAGATAAAAGCTCAAATTAAAAGGTTATATTAATTCTTACAGCAAACTAAGCCTAGAAAGATTTAAAGAGTTGAGAAATGAAATAAACTTGCAATATGATATTTTCTATATATATCAAAGCAAAAAATAATTACTGAACTTTTAAAAATCTGTATTATTAATTCAATAATTTTGTAGTATATAATGCAAATACTAAATGCACATATAATTTTAATGCTGAACCATTCTAGTTTCTGTACTCGTTTTTCAAAAGACCAGTTTGGCTTCAACAAAAGTCTCTCTATATAAAATGCTAACGTACTTGGCGCAGAAATCGCTCTTATTATATATTATGGAATGACAACATTCACATATAAACATAAAGATATTACGAACGTTTCAGACTGCTTCATCGGAGCGTTTCTACAGCTTCACATAATTTAACGTTTCGCTAATTAAATAAAATTATTATATGATAAATGCTGCTCGCCTTATCAAACCATTCAGTTTAAAGACGTAAAAGAAATCAAGAAATTGGCGTTCAACATAAAGTCGAATTGAGGGCGAAAATAGATTTAACTGTCAGATGGATATTCGCTATAACTTAACCTAAGGAAACAGATGACCATTTTACTCAAAACCCTTAATTTCCCTTAAAAGGTTTTCGCATTATCTTAAAGTTGAAAATTTCTTCTTAATGATATTGATTTCATTTCTACACAGTTTTTTCTCTTTCTTGTGATAAATTCTTCAAGTTTAGATACCAATGTTACAATGCTTTTAATATTAAGTAATTAAAACTCATACATCAAAATATTAATTTCCTTGCTTTCGCTAATGTTAAAAATTAAGACAAAAAAAATCTTTTTTGGACATTAATTCTGAAATAAGATTTCTACTTCTGCTTTTATTTCATAGTAAAGAGATTTTTAATTTGTGCTCATAATAATTCTTTTCAGATTGATTGAATTAAATTCATATTTCTAAGTCGTATCAAATAAACAGAAATTTCTAAGAATTCATTCCATATTAATCGTTTAATGGCGGTTTGTGTTTTTGTATTAATTGCTATTTAATCACTTCATCTTAACATTTCAGTGGAATAGCTGAAAGTAAGGGAAATGAACAGTAAAGTGTTTGCAAGAAGCCACAAAGACCAAATTACATAAAATATTTAATTAAAAATTTTTGCAAGCAATAATCCCAACGAACCCTTTATTTGCCAATGGCGTCTAGTTTAAAAGAAAATAACGCTATTTCAATAGACTCTGTAGATTGTTGGGTAGTCTTTAAGAGACTATGCAGTACTAGTAATTGAATAAACATATAATGAAATTAAATAAACAAATATTTATGAAACAATTAACAAAATAAATTACTAAAGCTGAAATTGACTAAATATATTAATCTTTTTGTCTCATTTACTACAAAGGAAAATAAAATGAGTTTCTAGCAGTGCATTTCAGAATTTTTAGAATGTCTTTTTTTTTTAATTTGCTTTGGAAATTATTACTACCAGAATTATTTTAAAACTAGTTGCTACAGCAAGTAATTCTAAATCCGGTATTTTGTGAATGTTTAAGATTTTAAGAGATAAGTTATATCAGATCTTCTTGTGTCATTTATTTTGAAAATAGTATTTTAATTCCTTTATTAATCATGAAGAGATTTTTAATATGTATCAATCTAAGTACATTATTATATCGAAATTCAAAAGAGAAGTACGAAAATAATCATCCGTCATTTTCTCAATTATAATATATATTTTCAGAATCTAATTTAATACATAACTAAATGTGTGTAATTCTGGGAAAAATTAATATTTAAATTTAAATTTATTTATAAAATATAAATATTTTGAAAGAAGAAATAAAAAACTTCCTTCAATCTCAGCTTTCTTTTGTATGTATATAATTACGCAATTCTTGCCAATTTTATTTGGTCAAATGAAGACTTAGATTTAAATTTAAAAGAACAAATTCAAACAAAATGATAATGCAAAATTTTTGAAACCTTGGAAGTCTCGTATTCGCAGCTAAAACATTTTTAAATAAAAGAAATATAGATAATTTTAATACTATCATCGTTTTAAATTACAATTTCTTAAGTCATGCATTCGAAAAAGGTTTCATGTTAGATTAAGAGCAATCTTCTTTACGGTAATACTTCTCAAGAAACATATATATATTCCAGGATGTCGAATTCGAATTCATTCGCCAGCGTTCCAAGTCGTGATACAACTAAGATTATTCTAGGGTAAGTAAACATTAAAGGGTTTTGATATGTGATTTTCTAGAGAATAAAATAAGTGCTATTAGTGAAAGTAATATTTTATTAAGACTTTTTATAATCCTTATTATTGTTAAAAATTATAAACTGATTGCATCTTTTTAAAACGTTTTGATTTAAGAAAGAAATTTTATATGTAAAATATTTTTCAAGGAATAAAGTCAAAGATTTTGTTAAATATATTTAAATTGAAAATACCTTGTATTTCTACCTTATCCATATAAATATCATATTTTATTACAATAGCCAACAAAATTTTAGGACAGGGCTCAATAAGTGTAAATTATTTTGATTTAAGATGATAAAAGATGTTTTTTGATAAATGTATGAGGCCTTCATCAATTACAAATTCCATTAAGGATTTAGAGTTATGCCTAAAATAAATGTATTTAAAATCTATATAGTTTACCACCAAACATATTTGAACTTTTCATGCAAATAATCAAAATTTGGAATTTATACGTCTTTTTTGTGATATTTTAATCTTACACTCATTTTATTTTAAACGGCTACTGTACTTGAGAGTCTAAAGGAAAAACATTTTTTTAAAAAACATTAACTGATGTTTGCATATTAATTTAAAATGCTAATTTAAAAGCTAGTGGTAAAATATAAGTAAATGTATGAAATAATTACAAGGTTGTATCAAAGTTATATTTCCAAAAAAATTGTTTTTAGAGATATTACCTGGTAATAAGGTCGAGTGAACACGGATGGCTGTAACTGATATGATATCATCGTTTTCTTATTGCTTTATATCATGCGCACAACTATAAACGATGATGTGCAGTTTGTTTCCAAATAGTAAGTTCTATTCGGAATTTATTTTTGTGGAATAATATGAACAAATATCCACTACTAAAAACAGTTTCGTTTGCTTTCTTTCGGCTGGCTGCAATCAGCACAAATAAACATAGCTATATTGCCACATTGGTTGTCCTGTACATAACACCTCTCCATGTCCCTGCGACTATAATCATTACGGGTTGTCCTGTACAACCAAAACAGTTTACAAAAGTGTTCCCATTTCAGAAAGTATTGATTCTAATGTTACAGGCCAAATGATATTAGATATATCGTCATCATCCATTGATGAAGTATAGTAACTTTCCAATAATTTATATACTTCGCTTAATATATTCTAACTCCATTCGCATTGTTCGTTAATAATTTTTCATGCATGATATCTCTTATTTTGAAATAATGTGACTGAGGCGACTCAAGATTCAGACTGTTATGAATCCTCTGTCTATATGGATAGCTGATATTTGGGTTTTAAACTAAAACATTAAATTTATAAATTTTGGGACAAAGTTGATTAATTTGTAATTTTATTGCATGTATTTATGGTTAGAAAATTCAAAAGGGAGAAGCACAGAGTGCTATTAAAATATTATCATCAGGAAAATTATTGTCAGTACTTTTATTTAAATTAAAAGTAGGCAAACCTTTAAAATGTACTTTTATTTTCAGTTACTAAAAAATAAACCACTTTATAAATACACATTTCATTTTCAAACAAAATGCAATTTCAGATATGCTGTTATGTTATTGTTACTTATGGCACTTGTCTTGGACAATTTCGCTGAGCCGAGTTAGTGCAGTAGCTTCTGAGGGTAAAGGACCCTGAGCACCCGGCGGCAAAAGTCTGACTTCTAGCTCATATGAAGATGTCACTCGCACACTCATTTGCACAACCCCTTTTTACAAAGGAGCTCTTTCACACTCATCACAAATACAACACAGGGTAAAGAACAACCATGCCCGAACCTGGGGGCCTAGACCACGGGGAAGACGCGCCACCCGTAGGCCAGGACGCCGGCTCGAATGTCCTAATTTATATGATAAAATAATCGCATGAAAAGTTAAAGCTTAAATATTATGATTATGTTTCCCTTTAATATATTTAATGAAATCAGTGGGAGTCGCCTTTCCGAAGTTTTCTCGCATCCTCAGTAATAAATGCATTTGCAGATTATTAATCGCATACCATTGGCAATTAATATTTACGAAAGAACTTAATGGAGTTGAACTTTGGCGTTCTTATTGTGAGTTAATCGCTGTAATGCGGTTAATAGACTCCAAAAAAATCGAATGTCTGTTCATGATGCCGTTTTCTGATGGTGTAAAATCAAACCTTAACATACAGCTGCAATTGTAGGCTCAAAATTAAAGCAAAATTTCATATATTTAAGTCATTCAGTTTTTGAATTACATGCTTGTGAAGGTACAAACTTTTAGACGATTAATTTTTTGAAGTATTTTTTTTCCAATAATGATACATATGTTTTTTTCAGATGCTAATTCCGTGCACCAAAATTTTCTCACCTAATCCTCCCCACCCCCTAGTTATAATAATAATTTAAACTTGAAGAGCTGGACAGAGATACTTTCATTAAAATCTGTTTCGTTGAAAATTTTGTTGAAATATACAAATTTGAACTAGAGATCATATGCCAAATTTCATTCTTCTCTTTCAAAAATTTTTTGAGATCGAATTCACCGACAGACAGAGTGACATATAAGTAAATATATTCGGTTTTTTTTTTTCATTCAGGGAGGTATGGAATGTGGGGAATCATTAAAGTCTTGAATTTGAATTTTTTAGATTATAATTTTTCCACTTTGAAAGAAAAATTACTTACTTGAAAGAAAAATTTCAATTACTTAAGAAATCGTTATAATTTTTACATATGAAATGAAGCTTTAATAATTACAAAATAATCGAATTTAAACTTATTACTGTAATTGCTTTGTAATGTAATAATGTTTTTAGCTAAAAAAATATATAAACAATTTTTATTCCAGGTGCAAACAAATTTTGAAATTTCGAGTACCAGAAGTCAAATATATTTTGTGCATTAACAATGAAAATGAATATGTTGCTGTCATTCCTACCTGTATTCTTATTCGTCTACTGTGTGGTAATTAGTGCTCAAGATGATCCAAATGAAGAGTTTCTTAGAATACTGAACTGCATTGCCACATGTAAGATAAATATTTCATTTATTATCAAAATCCTTTAGCTTAATATATATGGTTCATTTTCATTTTAAAGTTAAAATTCTTTAAATTAGATTCTGAAGAATAAGAAATTAAGAATCTAAAAGAATAAAATAAATAAGAAGTCGGAAGGAATCAGGCTGTATATGTGTCTGTTTGAGTTGTTACATTTTAAGTGAAATTTCAAACATAAGTCTGTAATTTTAAATATTACAGCGTCATTTATAAAAGAGATTTGGGGCATGGCATTTTTATGACATTTTTATTGATTGATTACCGCATAATTCATATTTATATACTAATGCTATTGCCTCACTGGTAAGTGTCAAAACCATATAGATAAAAAGTTATCGTATAAGTAAGTAGGTTTAAATATCCCTGGTGTGTATGATTTGGAATCGAGTTACTTTCAGTTCGATGACGGAATGCTCGCCCTATGGAAGAAGCTCCACCGTGGCAGACCAATGAAGCAAGTATTTCAGCAATCGAATCTCCTCCTTCAATTTCTTCTTATACTGTCATTCAGGTCATATTAGTCTTTCATATGTTTCCGGATAGCAAAGCAGTGGAGAGTTGACGCTGTGAGCTGAGATTTATTGATCATTAAAAAAACGTTAATAGTCAATTAGTTGTAAATTAATATATGAGTCATAATAAATAGAAATGAATGTCAGAAATTGAAATAGAGTCATGCGAAACAGTTATTATTTTGAAATGCTTACTAGCATTTAGGCAAAAGAAATGTAATAAAATAGTTTTAGGGAAACAGATTTTAGTAAATTTTCTTCAGTCAAACAAATAAAAGTTCACTTTATAAAATTAAATGCTACAAATTTTTTAATGCACGAAATTTTTCTAAAGCAATCAAAATTATTTGAAATTAATTAAAAATATTAAATATTTTTAAAAAAAACTATATATATATTAAAAATAATTTTTTTCAAATAATTGTCATTAAAAATTCAATTAAAAAATATGAAGGAAATCTTCAAATAAATCTTCTTAAGGATGCATTATTAGATTTAATAGTTAACCTATTCTATCATTAATCAGTAGACTCATTAAAATCATTCATTATGAATTCTTTGCAAGTGCATGTTTTCTTTTGTGGATTTTGTGGACATGAAATTCTTCTGATTTATTTTCAATTTTTTTGTTAATAATTAAAAGATAAAAACTATTAGAAAATATTGAAATAAAATCTGGGTCACATTTTCTATAATTTAGTGACAATGATTTTAATTATATGTATTATTCATCGTATACTTTTAAGGACAATATATAATAGTTTAAATTATAAGAATAGAATTTTGTTTCTTCTGGATACATTCAATATTATTGTTATAGATATACATATTCAAAGAAAAAAGGGACAAGAATGATTCAGAATAGAATATTGGCTTTACCGATTTCTTTCATAGCGGTACTTTTTTCGTGTTTAGTAGTAATCACAAGTCGACTATTCCGGTCATCCCTAAAGCACACAGATAATTATGAGTGACTTGACTTCCGCATCAGCATTGACGGAAACTAAGGTTGAGTTCTAAGAGTTATCCGGCTACGGTATAGCTCCTCTTGTGGAAGATATAACTCGTCATCAGTAGGTGCAGCGGGCCCCACACCATTCGAAATATTCCTCATACCTGAGATACCTCCCTAGGCTTAGTGGTAATCGCATATTGACAATTCCTACCCTTCTTCAGGCATATGGCGAAATCTGAACGCTGCGACAATTTTGGTAGGAACTATGGTTGCTTCCTAAGGGCCAACACCGGTCACGATACAATCCTTCCCGTGGGTTGTATCGTGACCGTCCCATCGTTGCTAGAGAGTAGTCGACCCAACGCAATTTCTGTACCCACAAAGGTGGTGAGAAATAACCCCCATGCCGAAAGTTTCTCATCCTCAAATCTGAAGTGTCCACTTCTGTGGATGAGTGTTTGGTAGTGAAAACGTCATCATAAAATCATTACAAAGTATTCATCAAAATATAACTAGATGATATTGTTATATAATTTGGAACTCATTTTAATATCCAACTATTTGATCCGTCCTTTTCTACATAATGTAATGCACCCAAATGTTAAGTATTACTACTTTAAAATATAGGTAATGCCATAAATAAGATAAAAGAAGATGAGTCAATGAGCGAGTTGTAGAAACTCAATGCGTAAAAGCAATAACAGTTGCAAGAAAATATTAATTTTTATGTGTACCAAGCTTCAATTTTTTATGTCATTATATGTTTTATAAGTACAATTTAGAAATGCTATTAAATATGTTTGATCTTCTTCACAATTTGTCATCAAAAATTTATTACTGAAATAAGCGTTTAAAAAATTCTTTGATTCGCAGCCATTTTTTAAAATCTGATTTTGGTATTCTCTTTCTTAAATATTATAGAAAATACACTTTTCTTCTACATTTTCTTTGTCAACTATGGCGAATTCTGTAGCCGCACGAAATAATCATTTTTTTTTTGTCTCTGTAAATATACTGTTCTTTAAAATCCGATCTTCTTAGTTAATGCGCAATACATTTATGAAAGTTTTCCTGGTGTAAGTATGGTAATGTGATTAAAACTATGAATGAATGCAATTATTTATCATTTTTACTTTCTTGAGTTCATATCAAATCCACCTTAACATTATTACTTTACTTTCAGCTGGAAATCAAACCTTTTGCGACGAATTTCTAGTGTGTAACGATGAGTTCGCTAAACCGGTAATTAATAAGTTCTTCATATTTTTGTTGCAATAAAATAGCTATTGTAGATGATGTCTTTCTCCACGATAAACTTCTTAAATCTAAAAAATTGTATTTCTCTTTGTTCATTGCGCTTAATATAATATAATTAAATTAAATATTTATAAAATTTACCAAATGAAAATAAATATAAGAGATTCGTGATTTATTTCTTTTTTATCCGGAGTTCAAAATAAGGTATCCACTTAAAATAGCTGCCGTGTTGCTTATAATATAAAATATATATTGTTCTCGTATTGATTAATATATATTACTTAAAATTAAAATATTAAAAAAAAACTAAACTTAACCAATTAGAGTAGTTTAGATCCATATTAATTCGTTAGAAAGGAATGAAATTTCTTGAATGGTTTTATAAAACACACACGCGCCAAGCACGCACACGTATACAAGCACACACACATTAATAGGAAATAGAATTAATTTCAAAATTGGCCACAGGCGGTTGTGTTATTGCGAAAGCTCCATAGTGCCAAATTAACTTTTCCATTCATCTAAACGGGAAGTTAATCTACAATTTGTTAATATTCCTATTCAGTGAACTATGTTCTTAAATTTGCAAATTCACATTTGTTGGAAAAATGGGGATTCAAAAATTTAGGAGCATTGCGATAAAAAAACACAATCACATAAAAATTAAATAAAATAAAGAAAAAAAAACATTTAGGAACTAAAAAGAATGAAAAGAACTTTATGGAATATTACATACTGTGGTGGTATGTAGATAATTATGATCTGTGCAGGAAGCAACAGGACGAATGTTGTTGGAAACATTTCTTTAATAATCACATTCACACACAAAGACAAGACATTCGCGCGCGCGTTTCACAGTTCAGAATCACATCTCCTTTTCATTACAATCGCAATGCATTATGGGATGACATATGGGATGGCCTAAACAGGCATCGCCATCTAGTATCTAAAAGAGAAGGTAGACTTCTACATAACTCGTTAAAAGCGGATTATTTGTAATCGTTATTTCATTTAAAAGAAGTTAAGTTATGAACATACAAGTTTTATCCTCTTATAATTTATTGTAAAGAAAATTACCAAATTTTAAAATAGAATCACCTAAAATACGAATCAAATTACAATAAATTTGTCCACATATTTAAGGTTTTTGAGAATACCTTCAATAATACATTCATGCTTTAGTGAAAAGTATCACAGAAAATGTTTTTTATGCTTATTTTGATGGTTTAGAGTAATTTAAGTTTTTTCAATTTTAATCGGATCCACAAATCTTCATTACTTTTTAACTTTATCAGAAAGATGATTTTTATGAAGTTTTGTTACACGACAATTCTACTAATTAAAAAAAAATTGCGTCAGAAAAAAATATATATTAATTTATTTGCAACTCTCTCAGTTCAATATATTTTGATAATTGATTCATTTTTTCTTTTCCTTCTTTATTTCAGTTTTTGGAAGCTTATAAAAAATGCGTGAAAAAGTATCTTCCGAACGGAATTGGACATTGTGATGAAAATAATCAATTGTTTTATTCTCCTGAAATCCGCAGATTGGTAATTTATTTTTTTAAATTGATTTTGGTCTTATGCATCAGAGGAATGTAATAATGCAAATTTATAGTTTTAGTTAAAGCTTTTTTATGTCTCATTCTATTTATGTAAAATCGCAAATAAATATTCGTTTAATAGATTATTTTGCAACAAATGTATCTCAAACCTATTTTTAATTATTCCCTTAGAGTTTCCATGAATCTTTTGAACAAAAAAAAACCCCATAAAAGGATACAAAAAATATAAGTAATCTCGTACAGTAGAATTAAAGTACAAGTTTCGTCACAGAATCCCTCTCTGATTATAAAATAAATGAATAAATAAATAAAATAAAAAATAAAAAAACATTAGTAATTAGTCATATGTTTTTTTAGTTTATGTAGTAAAGAAGTTTATAGTATTTTTAATAAAATTACTTATGTCAGAAAATATCTATGTGAGCCTCCTTAGTAGCTTGAAGTCATTGACATATTCCAATTCCCTTCAAGTATTAAATTCCCCGATATTCCGATTGTCAAATTGGACATAATGTCATGATCCTAACATTGATGACCAATATCTTTAACTGACGTTGCAAATACACTTATCCTTCATTCTACAATTCAAATATTGACTTTGAACAATAATGAATGATTTAAATTTATGGAACAAAAGGACACATTGAACATTTTACTTCGCCAACGCCATTTTATAAGAATCGAATGCAAAATCATTATTTCTACTTAAATTGGACTAAAAAAAATCTGAATTAATCTTCTGAGCTAAAAAAAAAATATTAAAAACAAACCTATTCTATAGTAAAAATTTTACAGTATATTATTCTACACTATTGTAATAATTTTTTGTAATTAAGGAAATATTTTATGCATATTTCAATGGAGAGATTAAATTTAAACTCAGTTCTATAACTTGGATACCAGATAGTGAATATTTCAAAGTAATGTATTATGATAAGCTTGTGTGTTTAAACTCTGCTAAACAGACACATTTCCTAATGAAATTATACATATAAATATGCATGAGCACTTCCAGTTTGTTAATTCAATTGCTGTGTAATGATTTTGCATCCGGGTTTTTAATGTATCTCTTTCTTTTTTGGAATTGCTAATATATGTTCCAAAACTTCTGATATCTTGGTGATTAAAAGAATATATACCTTTTCAAAATTGGGGCTTGAATAGGGAAAGATCATTCTAAATGTTCTTCAAAGCATATTGTTGGATATTGAGATTGCCAAATTCGGCATATTTATAATTGTCCATTAAGAAAGAGTTTTGCAGATATTTACTGGATTTTATTTTAAAAATTAATCAATATTTTAATGCATTTCTTCCATAATTCTGACGCTTAGTATTAAATAAAAATAATTTTTATACATTTTAAAAATTAAAAAACATTATTTTTAAATTAATGCCCATTTTATTTTGTGCTATTTTTTCCTAATTTCAATAAATAAATATATATATATATATTAAAATACTTTTCATCATTATAATTTCTGGATTTGTAAATAAATGTGTTGTTACAATATTAAAAATAATTTTTCATGCGCTTAATTGTTATTATTAATTAAGCCAGTTAATAATAGTGTATTGCTATTATTAATTAAGAGGAAATTTTAAGAATAAAATAAAGAAGCATATATAAAGCAAAAAACTCTATCATCCTATGTTGTTTTGAATCAAACGTTGGAAATAGAGAATTCTGTTGCTTAGTGATTAATTATTTTGAATGAGCTTAAAGATAATTTATTAGTAATTGTGAATGTTAAAAAATTCTGTTTTTCCTTATTTAGATAAACAAATGCGTAACAGAAAAAACTAAGGACGTACAAGTAAGTTATTTTTTATTTGTGTAATTAAGTTATGTTGTTGTTTAGAATGGCACTTGCCATGAACAAGCTCGCTGACGAAGTTAGTGATTTTAATCCAAGTATGTGTCTTTTGTTACAGTAGCGCCAACTAAGGCCAAGAGTACGTCTTAGCTACTCACGCATCATATTCGCTAGCATAACCCCTTTTTAGAGGGGGGCACATTCACACATTTCACAGCTAGAACAGCTGAAGAAGAGCAATGCCGAACCGGGACTCGAACTCAGGAAGCCCAGGTCACGGGGAAGACGCGCTACCCCTATGCCAGGACGCCGGCTATTAAATTATAATAGAGCATACTGAAAAAAAAAAACACGCATTGAATTATGCAAATTATGTTGTAGAAGCAAACTGGATTTTATAAAATATACTTTAAATTTCACTAGCAAATATCATAGCATCGTTTTTAAAAAACACTACACATTTCGCAATTATGTAAGGAATTATCATTAAAATTAAAAACAGTATTTTAGAAAAGGCGTAGATACTTACTTCGGATGGCATCGTTGGATTCAACATTATTTGTAAAGTCAGCAAATAAAATTATTCAGATCTTTGTTGAAATAAAATTTCCAACTCTTCTTGTGAAAATATGTATAAAATGCAAGAATAGAATTTCTCTATTAATTTTAATATATTCTTTACTCATTTCCCATCTCTCCAAATATTAGATGTGTATTGAAATTATTGTAAGCTCCATCATTAATTGTTTTGTGTAATATACATTTGCATCAACAATTAGTTGGTTTTTTTTTACTTTGGAAATCTAACTTATAATTTACAGTTTGAAATAATTTATTAATCTTAATATATTATAATTCAAAATATTTTTTGGCATTGTTTCAATGCATACATTTGTATAATTCATGAATACTATCTGTATCTGAAGAGAGTGAATATTTCAATTATGTAGATAAATGAACCTGAATATGAGCAATTTAAACGAGAGATTTTTTAACCCATTTTTATAAAGACAGTTATTAATTGCAAATTAGGCAAATACACTATTTTTATAATAAAAATTATTCGAAAATTTTACAACAATATTTATAATTTCAAAAGCTATATTTCTTCCAACATTCGAAAAAAGAAATTTCATGTATATATTTTTCCTCTCTATAAAATTTATCTGTCAAATATTGTGATGCTTAATGTGTACAAAAATATCAAAAAAATAATTTTTATTCGTTTCAGCTAACGGACAAACAGAAAGAAGAAATGTATAAAGTGAAGGTATATGGATTTAAATAATATTTGTTTATTTACCTAAAAATTATTTTTAAAATTAAAAATTTTCGGCTAAGCAAGAGGTTTAATGAAAGAAATATATAAATATATATATAAAAATTCGTTTTTATAAGATAATTTGAGTGTAGAACTATCATATAAATTCAATTTATTAATTCATTGTAAAAGGCAATTCAAGATTATATCTATGGATAATAAATTAAATAATAGCAATTCGTAAAAATCCCAGCCATTAAAATATTCTAAAGGTTTTTATTCTTTTTAATTTTTTTAATTTTAAATAATTATTATAAATAGGAAATCTTTTGATCTTTTTCTAAAATTTATTGCTGTACTAGGTAATCTATGAGGATTAATAGAATCGATTAATAGAAAGTCAAAAATATTTTCTAAATTTAAAGATATGAAAATCATTTATTTTCGTTATAATTTTAAAATAAAAAAATGAAAGAAGAATCGATTGATAATGTTTCATATTTACGAACATGAAACAAATCAAGTTAAATAAAAAGGCAAAAAACAAATATAAAACACTTCACATTCGAAGAATGCATTGGATGATTTTGTTCAGATAAATAAAAAAAATATTCTAAGTGCATTTATCATTAATATTATTTTGTAGATTTCAATACTAATGCTTTTATTTTTCAGTTAATTCGATACTAGTATCTTTTATACACAAATTTTCTCCCAACTTCTCCTGAACAAATGTGTTTTATAAGACTGAAATCCTTGGTGTTTTTAGAGAATGTAAGATAGAGTAGTATTTATTAAGGATTAATTAAGAAATTGTTTTTAAATTGCTTAATAAAAAAGGAATAATTTCTCAAACTTAAATTATTCTGTCCTTTTATTTCTATTATTTTTTGTGTTGGCAATATTTCAAAGACGGCAAGCCAGAAAATTTCGAGATTTTTATTTCTTGATAATTTGGATCAACCTCTTCACTATCTCCATTCCTTCGTGTAAATTTTTTAATGGACTTAATTATATGTAGCAATTCTATGCCATTTAATTATTACAAAAAACTGTTATCCACAGAATTCCAGGCATTAATTTTCACATTTATATCATTTCTTTTATGATTTATTGAATAATCAAAATATATTTCAATATCAAAATCAGGTTGAAATTTTCTAAATAATTAAACATGCTGTCGATAAAGTAAAAGGGGGAAAGATACAAAAATAACACTGTAATTCATTTTATGATATTCCAAAAACACGAAATTGAAATCATTACTGTGTTCGAATTAATGAAATCTTTGCTAAAAATAAAAGAATTTTTTAAAGCAAAATATTTTTTTCTTGCCATCTTTTTAATATTAATATTACCTTTATTTTTTTCTTGTTTTTTCGATTCTACATTAAGTTGTTTGTGAGAGCAAATAAATGTTCAATATAAAAAGTATATGAAAAAATGGAACTTTCTTAAAAAGAAATTATTAGGAGAAAAATATAATTAACTGTATTTTTCACATTAAACTTTTCTTAAATTTAACGAAGGTTTTTATTCGGGGTTCTTCTTATTGATTTTAATATCCATTACATGTAATTTATAATGAAAGAATCCTCCAGTTATGAAACTTGCGATTAATTTATCTTAGGAGTTAGCTATCAGATATTGGAAGCAGATGACATCTAATTGATACCTAAATTAAATCTTTTATTTATCTTCTTTCTTTTAGAATTTTTAAAAATCTAATTATTTTATAGTGATTGAAGCATAATTTTATTTCAGGAATGCTTAGACTCTCTTAGTAGCCAGGCTGGTTGTGATTGATCCTCTTCAAACAGTAACTAGACATCTGAATTCTATTTTTACTATTGAGGAAGAAGACAGAGAGATAATTTTGCACTTTTGCATAAGCCACAAAAATCAGTGTAATGATATGTAGCACATAGGATGATTTGTAACGTTATTGCACAACACATATTGCAAACAGAATAATAATATTTGAATTTCCCTTGCTGATTTTTTTATAGTTTTTTGTTGTTGTTTATGCGTATTATTTTTATTTAGTGAAGGTCTGAAGCCGAGAAATAATTTTCATACATTGCTTTGTAGGATATTCAAAGATAGAATCTTATTATAGAACTTATATTACAGAAACTTATCTAATTTTAGGAATAAAGGAGGATTTAAAATATTTGCATTAATAGTATAACTTTAAAAATCAATTATGAATCTACAAAAAGACAGTGTGGCCGTAAAGTAACTTTCCCTGTTTGGCGACTTCAACAGCTAAAACGAATGAATGAAATAAAACAACATTTCATATAAAGATTGTGGAAAGCATGGAAATATGAATTATGTAGAAACAAATCATTATCAAAACTTGCTGATAGGGGACTGGCAATGTGAGAGTACAGTCATAAATAAATTCATGAAACTCACAGCAAATAATTTTCTCATCAACATGAACATCTTCTCATCAACCTTTCCAATATTCTGACTTTACCTGTGTACAGCACAGTGCATATTATGTGGGATGTTCTTCACTGTTGAGTGTAAACTGTCAGTTTCCATGTTCACAACAGCCGGTCTTATGTTCAGTTTCAAGATATGCAAATTTGCTTAAGAGAAACCATGACATTATACTGTATAGTGTAGAACTGTATTACATTAAACCATACTGAAGTAAGGTTGGGCCCATATTAAGCACGCATCAACAATCAATCACGAACAGTCAGGAACATATCAATAATTAAGATGGAACTGCTAACAAGTCGTTTGCTCTTCCCTTTTCACAAGGAAAGCATGGCGCTGCTATCACGCTGGCCCTAGGAATTTTACATCCGTCTCGATATGCAAATTTCGCATGTGACAGTAGAGCCAGTATTTCTCCTACCTGCAGCTTTCGGTAAATTTTTTTTCGATGAAATTCATCTTCCCATGCCTTCCACAATCTGTATATAAAATGTGGTTTTATTTCGTTCGTTCGCTTTAGCTGTAGATGACACCAATCAGAGAATGTTATGTTATGGCCGCCCTGTATATAGAGATAAATTTATAAAAAGTAAAATTGTAAAATAAAGGTTGCGTATAACTGCATATCCGATATGAATTAATCAAGTTTATTGGATATTACAATTGGCTTCCGGAATGATCTGGGTTTAAATTCTATACTAAAGTCCTGCTATTTAAAGAGCTTTGTAACTGTATTAATTTATAAAATGTATATGTCCACTCTTATGAGATAAAAACATTATTAGTCGGAAAACATTGATATAAGTTATGCGAGCAAAAATTTAAAGGTCAAAATTTGTGTTTAAAAATTTCGCAGTATTTATTCATTAAAAAATGTTACTCAATATGATTACCATCTCTTTCACTTATGTGTTGAAGCTTCAATAAGACTCTAATTCAGAAAATTTTAATTCCTTAAAAGGTTTATAGAATGATGTAACGGGGAATCTATTTTAAAATTTCATTCTCCACTGAATACTTAAATTCTTTGAAATAAACGAGGTGGCCAGATCAAAAACTATTAGCACAAGGAAACAAGAAATAATTGACTTCAGCAAACAACAACAATGCATCATTAGAATATTAACTATCACGAATATTTATTTAATAAGAAACCATGATTAAGAACAGTAATGTAGAATTTTTTTAATGATAATTAATATAGAAAAATATAAAATCCTACTATTTCCAAAGTAAATAAAGAATCAAAAGAATGTTTACATTCTAACTACTGCAGAATTTATAGCACTAATTTTCTTCTAAACATATTTTAAAACAAAACCTGAAATCACTATTCGAAACTCAGTGATTTCTTTGACTTACTTTTGGAAAATGAAAGCGAACACAGAAGCACAGAAATAAAAAGGAATATTTAAATTGTTATTGTGTGATTTAGAAAAACTGATTTTCATAATGTTTATATTGTTCTCTTTATCCCATCACATATGTTTCCAACATTAAGAGTGGGTCAATCGATCTATCGTAATATCTGACTTCAAGTTTCATTGTAAACTACATCTGCTGATTCAAAAGATAATTGCTTATATGAAAAAGTGAAGTTTTCTGATAAAATGTATGGATTAGAACATTTCTTTCTTCAATCTCATTTTGTCATGCCACTAGATATTTCTGCATTTAGAATAAAGAAAATCTAGAATGATGTCAGCATCATTTACATATATTCAAAATGAAAAGTGTTATTTAAAGGATTGTCTAGTCACAATATGTAACATTGGCTCTTCGAGATTATTGCTTGCGAAAAATTTGAATAAAATAATTTATGCTTCATTTTTTTTCTAAATAAAATAATTATAAATTTATAATTTTAATTGGCAAACAAATTGTATAATCTTTGAGGCCTTAAAATTTGTACTGCTCAATTTATTATATAGCCAGATGGATTTAATGAGATCCTATCTAAAATTTCAACTTTATTCTGCAATTGGAAGAGATTAAAATGTATTTGTACAAATAACGCTCTTGCTTAATCGAAACATATTCACAAAATGCATTTGTCAACAAATAAAATCCTTCACACCAAAGGTTTTTTTGTTTAGTTTCATTCTTGATATATTAAAAGTGAAATAGTAATTTCTTTTCATTATATCTAAAAAAATTACCAGCAATACGTTTTTTTCCCATTTTTTAAATGATTAATTTTTTTTTCATTTGCTGAAACAAAGTTTTGCATTATATTTAGTCATTAAATTGTATTTTTTCATCATATTCTATGAAGTAAGCAATTTTTATTAAGAGTTTGGTTCTTACCAGATTTCTGATACTAGAGCAAACTGATCTATTCGAAATCGTTCGAATTTTGGAGGTTTTGATCGTATAATAAATATATTATGGTTTCCCTGATTCAATGAATGATTTAATGAATACATTTTAGGGACGCAGTAGCGCTTTTGCAAATTGTTTGCAGAAATTCCTTTTTGAAATAAAAATATTTTATTTTCTAAATAAATGCTTTATGATTCTATAAATATTGTGATTTTTCGCTTCTTTGTTTGAGAATTTTGGAAAAAAGCAGAATTTTTTCGTTTTGAAAAGTGCTCATGGATTTGTAAAATTCTAAAGCTTTATATGCTTAATAGTAGGTGAACTAGAATTGAAACGTCTGTCAATACACTGCTCTGCTAATACTTTTGTAAAGAAAGACTATCAGAAAAATCTGCAATCCACATATTTTCTTCTGTTTTCATTCGCGACTTTTGATCCTTAGTTTTAGAAGCAAAACTAATAGAAACATTACAAAATAAAACTAAGGCCAGAGAGTTGTTTCCGATATAAAATGTTTATATTCAAACTGTGGTCAAGAATATCCACAGCTGCCTGATGGAGTTGTAATCTAATATCAAATATGTGGTCTTGTATGATATTTTACTAATTATTGGGTTGTTTGGAAAGACATTTTTTTTTTATGGAAATGAAAGACAGTTTTCATATAATAAACAAATATTTTATTAAATTATATATTGGCCGTTCTGGTCCAACACCTTTTGGCATCTTTTTGGTAGTAGAATAATTCCACGCTCATAAAAGTTTTGGTCTTTGATGCCAAAAAACTGATCGAGGTGGTTTTTGACCTACTCATTTGAGGTGAAGGTTTTACCGTCTAAAAAATTTAGCGAACCAGTTCTGGCACTGGCGTACTGTCAACACACCTTCTCCATACACATCGGTCCATTTCTTCCTGGCTTGAACAGCATTTTTACCCTTTCTGTAGTAAAACAGTAAGGTATGTCGAAAATGCTGCTTATCGCTCTCCATATTTAAAACGGCACCAACTAAAAACTACTGCGTAGAATTAATTGGAATTTTTCACACACAAGCCTTGCTATATGAGCTCTCAAAGCATATAAAAATTATACGGCTTAAATGTGAATTTGGGTGCAAAAAATACAATTAAATCCTCTGTCGGGAAAAAATGAAATTACTTTCCGAACAACCCAATAATTTAAAACAATGCATTTTATTCATAAGGATGATGTTCCCGTACTTTTTGAAATGAATTTTACAATTGTAGTTGGCAACAATTTTTTAAAAATAAAACTATAGTTATCTATATCTTTACTTGTCATTTATCAGGAAATTAAGATTTCTTCTCTCAGAGCACCAAGTATAGAAATCTTACTTTTAAGCTGTGGGCTTAAAAGAAGAAAAAAGACTGTCCAGTGATATTATTTCTCATTTTCTTTGTCTTCTTCTTTTCAAATATAAATCTATTACTTCAAAAAATGAAATTTTACTCTCTCGCTAAAACAATAATTTGATTCCATACTTAGTTATGAGACTTATATCATATATAGTGTTCGCTTATTATAATAATATTTTTATGCAGAAAAAATAGTTTTAGTTGTTAATCAATCACTAAACTGGTTAATTTCTGATCATTTTTTTTTAATTTCACGAATAATATTTTCTATTTGAATAAGTAATATTCATTGCAAGATTTTAAGTAAATTTAAAAGAAAAAAATATCGGTTCACATTGTCTCTAAGAACACCTGAGAGATAACATACCATCCATAATAAAATCCAAAAATATATGTCCAAACAGAACAGTAACATTAAACTAGAAATTTTTTTTGCATCTTATATCATTTCTACTAATTTCAGAGAACTAATATAATTATATAAAAAAAACTACTACCATTTAAATTTTTAACATTATATGGCAATATAATTCCCCGATTGCATTGAAATTAAGAATTTAACCTTTTTAAAGCGTATACATTCAGTGAAACTTGGTTCTTTATAAAAAATAATTTTATTAACCAACATTTTGCAATTTTATTGAAAATCAAATGTGATTGAATGATATTTAACTACTTGAGATACAAAATAATTCTAGAATAATCCCCACATTTTGGGATTTTTTTAAAAAAAGTCTTCAAATAGCTTAATTTCTTGTTTCAGTACACACTTTAGAACAGTTAGACGAAATAAAGTGTGCTGTAAAATATATAAATATCCTTTATACAGTGTAGCATGTTGAAAGGAACATCATAAAAATACACTATTTCTTCATTTTCCCCCGTTTTTCTGCCGTTGTATCAATTTACGGATCCAATTGTGCATTTTTTGCCAAGATCATTCACGCAATTCTGAAAAAAAAATGGTTATAAATAATGTTTAATTTTAAAAAAAATTCAGAATAATCGCTATTATTTAAATAATATTTCTTTGAAAGTACAAATTTCCATCAATACAATAATTTTAATAACGAACACTTGCTATAGGCTTTATGATAATTAATTTAATCCTGTCAATGGAATTTTCCAATAATTAATAAATTCTCACTTCAGAATTTTTTTTTCGGTAAATTCAGCAAAATATTCCTAAAGTGGATTCATATAAATAAACCTTGAAATCTAAAAAGAAGTGCAAGAAAATTATTCTAATAGCCTTAACGGATATTTTTTTTCAATGTGGGAAAATGCTCTTAATTGTGATTCAAAAAATGGAAGTCTAATCATTTTTTAAGTGTATCGTAATTTTTTTTGGCCTAACTGAAAAAAGGATATA
>JAPMOR010098810.1:101490-119679 GCA_026543865.1 Argiope aurantia
ATATATATATATATATATATATATATATATATATATATTTGATAATGCAATTTAATTACAAGTTTAATCCTTATATATTATGAAAACAGGTGAAACAATTTACGGAAGAAATTTTTTTTCAAGAATTATAATATTAAATAACTGAAATATAATTTTACAACTTAAAAATAGATGGTTAAAAACATTCTTTCTACATGTAAAAAGATACCGTAAAATTCATTTCTCTTAAACTTATATGTTTATATTATCCTAATTTTAATTGAATTTGCTTGGCTATTATTTAATAAATATAAATTTGAAGGGAAGATATACTTTATTCAAGTGATATTTTGGATATAAAATGTGAAAAATTCATAAATTTTTGACCAGGAACAAAAGTCCTCAGATCAAATCCTTCATTAACCGAAAATGATAGAAAGTCAGCAAAAATGGCAACTTGGACGTGAAATATTATTACCACTACTAAATAAATTTTTAACTGAATAGAGATTTATATCTTATCTAATTAAATAATTTCTTGATAGGATATTAAGCAGCGGAAAGCTCTCTCTTTGCGAATATTCTAGGCGAATCATATCCTATATAAACAATAATATACTGGTGTGCAAAACTTAAGCAACAGGTATGTTTTTTGGCATAACTTCGCGAGAAATCATCTGAGGGACATGAAATTCAGAAATGAGATACAGCATTTTGTTCTGAAAGAATGACGAAAGCATAGTTGCGCAGAAATGAATACAATGCATACAGTATGGAATCAAACAAAAAAAGGCTTTATTGAACTCATAGTATCGTTATGATTGTCTGTCCAAGAGGAAGAACAGCAAGCAGATGTTCCTTAATATGGGATATGTCCTCCCCTTACTGCAATGGTTGCTTCGCCCCGTCTCCCCATACTCAGCACCAGATTGTCCAATTCTTGAGGTAAGAGTGCCCATTCCTCAATCAGCATCTGTTTAAGTTGTCGGGTGTTCCCAGGAGGATGTAATCGTGCCGCAAGGCGTCTCCCCAAAGCATCCCACACATGTTCTATCGGATTTAAATCATGGGAGCACGCCGGCCAATCCATTCGAGTGATATCTTCACTTTCCAGGAGCTCCTCAACAGCATGAGTCCTGTGTGGCCGTGCATTGTCATCCATAAAAACGAAGTCTGATCCAATGGCACCTCGGAACAGACGTACATGGGGAAGGATCACCTCCTGACAATAGCGACTGGGGTGAAACAGTGTCCTGACCTCTCTCCAAATCAACTGGCGTTGGGAATCGCTTGTAACATCACGAAAAGAGACCGTTTCGGTGGTCCTGGAATTGTCGTCTGGGGAGGCATTATGATGAACGGGCGGACTGAGCTCCACGTTTTCGACAGAGGTTCTGTAACTGGAGATCGCTATTGTCAGGAAGTGATCCTTCTCCATGTGCGTCTGTTCCGAGGTGCCATTGGATCAGACTTCGTTTTTACGGATGACAATGCACGGCCACTTGGGACTCATGCTGTTGAGGAGCTCCTGGGAAGTGAAGATATCACTTGAATGGATTGGCCGGCATGCTCCCATGATTTAAATCCGATAGAACATGTGTGGGATGCTTTGGGGAGACGCCTTGCGGCACGATTACATCCTCCTGGGAACATCCGACAATTTAAACAGATGCTGATTGAGGAATGGGCAATCTTACCTCATGAACTTTTGGACAATCTGGTGCTGAGTATGATGAGACGGTGCGAAGCAACCATTACAGTAAGGGGAGGGCATATACCATACTAAGGAACATCTGCTTGCTGTTCTTCCTCTTGGACAGACAATCATGTGTAACGATACTATGAGTTCAATAAAGCCTTTTTTTGTTTGATTCCATACTGTATGCATTGTATTCATTTCTGCGCAACTATGCTTTCGTCATTCTTTCAGAACAAAATGCTGTATCTCATTTCTGAATTTCAAGTCTCTCAGATGATTTCTCTTGAGGTTATTACAAAAAACATACCTGTTGCTTAAGTTTTGCACACCAGTGTATATATGGTTTTCAATAAAATGTATTGATTTTTAAAACAAACTAGCTACCTTAAAATTTAATTATTTGTAAAATTTCACTAATTTCTAGAACTCATTAAATTTTTAAATAAATAAGATAATAATGTTTTTATTATTTACGATTGCTTTACAAATATGAAATAATCTATTTAAATTAAAACGTACAAAAGCAAATCTATAATAGACAGAAATTCAACATAGCTAAACACAAATTTGTTAAAATTAAAAAGATATAAGATCGAAATGTGCCCTAACATATTTGTTATATTTAAAACCATATAACTTCTATATTGACAAAAGAACTGGCTAATTCTGCTTGATTAATGAGATCACAATTCGGAGAAATTCTTATAAATCTAGAGTCTCACAAAATTTTGTCCTCACCTTGAATTCACTCATTTCCTCATCCATTGTCCAATTACTTTCATTCTGTTAAATAAACAGAAAATGAGTCAATGTTTAATTTTATATATTTTTATAAAAAAATTTAATAAATTATTTTAAGATCTAAATTGTAATTCAAAAGTTTATCTATTCCGCCCATTTCTGAATAATAACTGACAATCAGAAAATTGCAGCCTGTAATACAAAGATTACCTGTATTACAAAGATTTATATTTTACTTGTATTATTGTAGAAATGACTGAACTATCAGATCTGCTGTGGCTACTCATTCAAAATAATCGGTGTCGACAGTCAAAAGCCTCATTTTTAATAAATAGTACAAAATACATTGACGCTTGTCCAAGTAAATTAATCTACTTAATTTAAAACAGCAAAACATAATTTTGGCAGACAAAAACCGAAGATTTGTCTAAATTTTTGTTAAAAAAAGAAGAAAGACGAATCGAATTCTCAGGGAAAGAAAGGAATTGCAAACGACATTTAATACAATTTCAGTCTAAGATAAATTTACATTAAGAATAATTGACAATTTAAAATACCTTTATATTTATAGATTTTATTTACTGATATATCCGTATATTTTTATGATAAAAGCAAGTTAGATTATTGGTTGAAATTAGGTGTAAAAATAGAACTGAATCTAGATTATTATAACATTATGATAATCAAATTGATGATACTGACTTTGAATTTGTGGAAACGGAAGATGGGAGATTAAAAGGTGAGCTTTTTATAAATGTTATTTCAGTTCAATACTGTTGAAAGTATTGAAATGATTTAACATTAAGAAATCTACTAAGAATTTTGTAAAATTGCTAATGTCAGCTCATTTGTGTTCAATAAAAATGTTCATAATTAGAGCAATTTTAAAATACAATTTAATGGTTTAATAATGAATAACTCTGTCCTAAATGTAACCGAAAAATTCTTTGCTTTTAGATCAGTGCTGAAAATAGTTCTAAGTTTATAGAAACATGAAATGTTCTTTTAATTTTTTTGATAAATTTAAATTGATTTTATAAACAAATTGGCAATTAAAGCACTTAAATGTTAGCATTATATTTTGAATATATTAAATACTTAGAAATCAATTTTCAGTTGTCTACAAAATTGAAGAATTTCGTAGATATAATATATAAAAGTTTAAAGAGTTTAAAATTCCTTAAGCGAAAAGCAAATGAATTAGAACTCTCAATTTTAATTTACATTATCATTCCGAAACTGTATAAAGAAACTAGAAAGCAAGATGAAATATTTTTAATTACTAATGAGTTGCCACAATGGTGTAAATTAATAGACTGCTTTCCAAACTTTGGAAAATACACAAGTTAATCAGCATCAGCCAGAAAGGAGAATAATAAATTATATTAAAAAACAACAACTTTATTATGAAATCAACTAGTAAAAGGGCATTTCTGTAAAAGTGATTATGCTAAATATAATTGTTCTGCTTTTCCCGATTTGATTCGCTACAAAGATTTGAATAAATTAAGAAGCATAAGCTGTGTTTAAATAGCTTGGAAAATTATCATAAGCTTTCGGACAGGCAATCAAACTATTGCACTTTTGTGCCAAAACTTTTATGTCGTAATAGAATATTGGAATTTATTATTGTCAAGAAAATGCAATATTATTTTTGTCAATTATCCCGGGAAAAAGTAAACATTTTATTTTAACTTTGATTACTTAAAATTCCCAGTGTAATTTCAGAAAATTCATTCCAAAACGCATAATCCTATTCTGGTATGTATGTTCATATGTACCAGACCTGGCAGCTCTAGTTTAAATGGTCTAATCTACATAGGACCAGCACAAAAACACATTAATTTTTTTATTATTAATAGAAATAACAAAATCTTTCTCATAATAAGGGATAATACCAGAGATTTTCATGTTATTAAGAAAAGAAAAACATGAAGTAATTTTTTTTTCAAATTTCAATACAGTCATTTAAAAGTTTAGAATACATTTATTGATTAAATTTAAAAAAAACTGTGATTTCTCCATTGACATTCGCAATTATTTAATTAAATTTTATTCGGAAAATATGATAAATAAATACTTACTGAATCTGCCTTATCCATTATGCAATGATTAATCTAAAAATAAGATTAAAGAATATTCTAATATATTTTATGTAAAATATTTTTAAAAAACTGAAATATTTGTCGAAACACAAAATAAAAGCGCTTTTTTATAATTTAAATCTCTATAGAACTTCATACACAGGCAATAAATTGTGCAAATGAAATCTGCATTAACTATTTTGAAAATAATTAATATGTATGTTCAAATGAAAATATAATACAAAATCAGTAATGTGATCCGAGAAATTGAATTTTTAAAAATCGAATTCAAGACACAGAACTATAGATGACGTTATACTTCGATAGCAGCGGCGGTGTTTAATTTAGCTTTTAGTGAAAAAAAAATCAGAACCTGTAAATGGGGAATGCCAAACTCCTATAAGGAGATGCACTCTGCTGCTATTCAGTTTTTGCGTAAGAAAGGTGTTTGAGAAATAACCATTTATAGGGAGAATGATAAACGTGTTTCAGAGTATTTGTGTTTGTCCCATATCAGCATCATTCAATGGTGTAAGAATTGCTGTAATGAGAATGCTTGTACAATAGACTTGTTGTTCCTCAGTCAGATGTAATAGTTATCGCATAAGAAACTCTTGATACAGTGCTGCCCCTTTCAAAAGGCAAACACTGATAATGAGCCATGAAAGTACAAAGGCTTTATCATTAAATTTAGGCAGTATTCACCTTTGCATTACAGGACGGTACATGAGACATGGGTCACAAAATAAAATCTAAATGTATCCCAAATATTGTAAGATTAAAGGCTTATTTACATGTGCTGCGTTAGATGGAAGAGGGAATAATTTCTTAAAAACCTGATCGTGGCTTTTTATGATACATGGTATCAATATTTTTAATGCCGCAACGAATCATATGAATATGCAATGACTAGATCGTGTTTATCCAAGTCAGAAAAAAAATATCGATTATAAAATCGATCTTGCAAATTATGCTTCTTTGCTTTTTAACAAGAATGGCTTCTTGTTAGCTGGGTTTGGAATGATGTGTTCAATTAATGCGGGGCCACACAGAGAAAACGGAAACAACCATTAAGAATCGCAGACGTGGCTTACCATCAAAGATTTTTATGCAATTACATGACAGTGCCTGTCCCCCATGCGCAAAACATTGCAGAAGTCTGTTCAAGCGATTCCTTGGGAGTCTCTTGATTATCCCTCCTACAACCTCTCAACCATGCAGTTTTCTTTCTTTTTTTTCGAGGTTTAAAAAAAAAAATTTTTTTTTGAAGGAATGCCAGTTTGTAAAAAAACAAAGAGGTCTGCGTGCAATCAAAGGCCTTTTTTAGCCGATATGCATAATCTTCTTAAACATTGGAATAAATGTTTTACCATTATGATAATTACATGTGATAGACGATAAGTACTTACATTAACAGCTGAATTCATTAACTATAAACTGATATAAAGTTCTCAAATTCCCACTGTAAAATATTTGCTTACAATATATATTTTTGTTTACATTTTGTCTCGTGAATGCAGAGGCATTTTCACTTAATTCACTACAATATCAATGATGCACCACTATTCTGTTTCTAATTTTAAACATATCGTAATTAATAAGATCTGATAAACTATCTTCGCTCTCTCATTTGAATAGGATATTTTCATGATTTTTCAATATATTAAGTCAGTTTTATTTAAAAATGAGCCACTAAATTTAATGCATAATAAAGATTTCAGAATAAAATGTGCATTTTAAAACTCTTTGGGGTTGAAACGTTTGGGAATGAATTAAGTATGAAAATCTCTTCGGTTTCCATACGTTATTTAGGCAAAATGAATTGATATTACTTTATGTTAATAACCCCCTTTTAAAAGTACAAAAATTCTTTATGATATAGAGATTCTATCTGTTAATATACATTATAATACGTATTAAGATTTTTAAAGATATTAAAAACTGAAAGATTTCCTGTAAGTGAATGTTTTAATTTTGTTAAAATTTAAAATTGGATATTGTGTAAATATTGATAATAATGCGGTAATGTGCAATATATGGAAAAATTTGATACTGGTTGTAGTTTATTTATTCATTTATTTTGAAGCTTCTTTCAAGACAATTTTGATTAATTGTTGTCAGTATTAACATTGCGCAAGGTAAAAGGAATATGAAAAAAAAAATAACTTAGTAAATTTTTTTACAGATTTCATACTGTTGAAAAATTTAACAATTTATACAATTTTATTTAACATTAGGAAATTAACTCTGTGTGGTATTTATCTCGATAGATTTTGAAACAAATTTAATGCTGTTATTACCTGTCTTATTGTTCCTTCAGATTCGTAGAGATGCTCATTCTCCGAGCATTTTCTTGGTCCACTTGGAAGAATTTCTTTAAGACACACATCGTAAGCATCTAGATACTAAAATAAGAATAAAATACGAAAATTAGAAAATTACTCGCATAAAGATCATTATTATAAACGAAGGAAGTTATATTATTGTTTTTACTCTTCATAAAACTTAAAATAAAGTTATCAGGCATTAAAAATTTTGTTTGGAGTTTTATGAATCTTCTTAACTAATTAAAAATGGATGTTCAAATAACTGAAATTATAATTTGAACATAATTGTAAGATGAATTTGCAGAGGTTTGCTCTTCAGTAAGTAATTCGAACTAAATCTACTTTGAATTTGTGAAAATTTTACAACATGAAAAAAATTGTAATTTTTGTCGATACATTTTGACATATTTGGTAAAAGTATAATTTTTCTTCAAAATACATTCTTAATGCAGATATATGTTATAGAAATGTAGAATAAAGGGAAGTATTTCGTTCTTTTCTCATCGAATATTAAAATCCCTACCCATTGCTCACACATTTCATTCCTTACGAACATTCTACGGGATCCCTCAAACCGCTTGTGTGTATTTGTTGTTTGATCTTCAAATCAGTTGTCGATTATTGTGAGCTCTTCCGATACCCATAAGAATTTTGAAGAATAAGTAATGAAAACCTTTCCAAATCCCCCTTCTCGAAACATCTGAAAATCACCGTCAGAGATATCACCGTTTATAAAATTCGCCTTTTTTTATGATTTGCAGCAACTGAGACTATTATAGAGGAATACAAACAAGAGTTACACACAGTGCCATTTTCTAAAAAGATTAAAGGAGGAATAAGCAAAATGTGTGCACGCAATAATGTTGTAATGACATTTAAATGAGTGAGTTTCTTATACCATAAAAATGTCTTTATAAATGTGTCACATGGCTGCAAATTGTCAATTTCCTAAACAGGAATTATTCCCTGAATGAGGATTTTCTGACTTATTAAGCGAAAATGAGATTAAAAAATTAGAAATAAATATATTTAATGAAAGCCCTTTTTAATAAAATTAATAAAAGCCTTTGGGTTGAGCATTTCGATATGCAGTTTATTATTACAAGACATGAAGGAAAGAGAAATATATTCCATGTTTTGTTTTAAGCACGGCAAGTTTTGAAAAGATCCTAAATTTAAATAATTACCCCAAATGTTTATTGAAATAAGTGTTCGTGATGTATATAAATATAAATATAAGAGAATTTTATTATTTTTTATTGAAATGTATGTTCCTATGGATTTCATTGCTGATGCTGATTTAAATATGCTTCTGTAGGAAACCGATTTCTTGACGCTCTCCTGATTCGTTGCAATATGCTTCTTTAATAATTTTTAGGCATTATAAAATTTTAGAAACTTCAAAATAAAATCTGAAGGCACTAATCGAAAATATGCTTCCCTCTCTTTACAAATTTTCTCTCCCCTAATTCAAATTTATAAAACGGTCTACTTGACACCAATATTTTATAATTTTGTTTTATTATACTAAAATATCTTTTCTGGACGACTCCCAGTAGCATTTATTACATTGTATCGAAATTAGTATAAAATTATATTTCTTTCTAAAACTAGTTTCAAGTAAATATTAATAATTTGTCATTTTTAATTAAGAGCTGAATTATATCTGCAGGTATGTTACTTATATAATGCAAATAAGTAAAATTCTTTAATAAATATATGATTTATTTATTATTCTCTTTTTCTTCATTACTTAGTTCATTGTTTGAATTTAAGTTTTAAAGATCATTTTTGCCTAATTCAAGATGTAAAATTGAAGACTGAATTAGTAACTTAAATTAGAAATAATTTCCAAATCGCAAATATGATGCAATGAATTGTGCTTTTTACCGAGAATATACAGAAGAATTTTATAGAAAATATTCACTATTAAACTAAGAGTATTTTAATTTTAAAATATTTGTTCAGTTAAATATATATCAACGTAATGGTTTTCAAAAATATAATTTTTAGCATTTTAAATCTATATATTAGATTTAATAATTTATTTAAATATTTTCTATATCGTAAAAACCAAATGTTTGCGTAAAAAATTTGTGATTCTTAGTTTTTTTCTGTTAAACATGGAAATGAAATAATTAGAGCCATGTAAGCCTAAATAAAATAATTTGACAATAATTTTATTTTGATTATGTCATTGCATCAAAATATATTACCTTTTGTGTCATCATTGCATTGCAATGAAAAAACTGATTGCAAAATTCCTGATTTCCAGCTGAAAATATAAAAAAATAACCAAAAATATAATCTGATAATATAAAACGAAAATAAAGACCATTTTAAAATGTGTCAGTTTTTAAACTGCTATGATTTATTCGAATTTTACATAATTTCTTCTCTGAGAAAATGACTATTTAGAAATTGAATAAGCTTTGTATTTGTCAAATTATATGCAAATAAGACTGTGAAGCAGAGGATTTTCTATTTAAATATAAATGTAAATGCAAAAATTTAAATTTAAATGTAAATGTTAATCATTTATTAGGATAAATAAATTCTATAACTCATCTTATGAAAATGACATCATTTTATTTTATTGCACTATGATAATAATAAAATAGTTTAATACTTTTTGGCTGTTGTGGAAACTTCAAAAACTTTTAAATTGTTTACTGCTGAAAATACTGCCTGTTAAATGTAGTACAGCAAGGAATTCAGAATTATAAAAAGCTCAAATGGAAAATGATCTTACCAGAATCAAAATTTCAACCCTTATTTATTCTACGTTGCAATGAATATAATTATACGAGGTCGTCAAATAGAATGCATTTATGCGTCTAGAACAATCTTTGCTCATTCATAAAAAAATCAATGCCTTCTAATCGAATGATTATTAAAATAAAATCTTAATAATCGTGTTTCAAGTAATATAAAATGAATTTTTAAAAAACTATAAAAATATTTGTAATATTCTCTGATTTAAATTCTTTACTCTTTGATTTAAACATTGGTTTCATTTTTTTATCACTTAATCCATAAAAAATTCATAACAAATGTACTCAATATATTTTTTATTTTTAATGATTGCAAACATGTATATTGATATTTTTCAAGCTTCGTAGTAAATTTTGTCAACTCTTTATATCAAAGTATTTAATATATAGTGGTCTCATTTTTAAACCGTTTAATAAAGAAAATATATTTTAAGCATAATTAAGTGGTGTATGTCTTTCAGAGGAGAAATATATCGAAATTAAATAGATCTCTTGGCTTATTGATTGGTTTGTTGAGCAGTTTATGTTATCAGAAAACTTAAGTGAAAATTGGAAATTTAATTTTTGTCCTACTATAAAGTTTTATTACATTAAATATATCAGCAGTTATTTATTTCTTTAACAAGTTAGTATGTGGGCAATGAATATAAAACCAGAAATATTTTCTGAAATTAGTTGACTATGTTTTACCTTTCTAACAATTTATTTCAACATTGCAAAAATTCTCATCTATGGATATGTATCAAAGAGAAAAAAGAATATCTTACATGATGCGACACATTGAAGTGATGAAATAAATTCTTCATTTTCATCAGCCTGTGTGATTCTGATAAATGCAGATATCGTCAGAAGCAAAATTGTATGATAAACGCTCATTTCCATTACTTCAAACTAGGATTGAAAGTTTCCTGACTGTGAGTAAAACGAGAAATCTTTATAAACCAAGTACGACAATTTTTCTTATAAATTTCGAACAGTATAAAAATGTTTTATAAAAAGAAAGAATATGATTACTCTCCATGTTGACCCTGTAAATAATGGATGGTTTCAGCTGAAAGTAAGAAAATTCTTTTTTTACAAAATTCTATCATTATAAAAAGATGTTTCATAAGAAGAAAGAATATTATCTCTATATATGGTTGTCCCTGTGAATAATGGATAATTCTGTTGAAAGTACCGCTAAAAAAAGGACAATAAAATGTGGTTAAAATTCTCTATTTACATTTTTACAATTTACTCATGATTTCAGATATATATATATATATATATATTAACGCATCTTCTTGGGGTGTAAAACAGAGAACTTTTTATTTAAAGCGACAACAGCTGTACGGTATCAGACTAATAACTTGCTTCGAAATATATATATGATGTTTATGATGTTTGATCTGATATGCTTAATGCGACATATATGATGTTTCATCTAATATGATTAATGCGACTTATATGTTTAAATCTACAATACAATTCATCCTATTTCGCGACTACTATTTTACAAAAACAATTTTGTATTTGCGAACGTATTATACATGGCCCTTTCATTATTGAAAAATTAACAAATTTGAAGGGGATACTGATTCAGTCATTGAGGGTTTTATTAACTAAAATTTATAAGAATTGTTAAAAATATTTATTTTATGTATTTTTAAAACTATCTTATATCGCATAGCATATTAAATTGAAGTCCAAACTTGTCTAGGAATTCAGTTATTTCGCCATTTCAAATAAAATGATATGCTTAATGGAAATTTTGAGTTTGTTTTCATTAAACAATAATAGAGAATTGTTTATACTCCGATTATTAAGTTTCATATTTAGAGAGATGCTTGGAGATTGTACACAAATAAATCAGTCTTCAATAAATTTAAACCTTACTCATCTTTCTTCACTTGCAAGTATGACCTTAATAAAAAGCTACATTGGAATTTAATGAAAGTTGTTCATTCTATTTTATCCTTAATCCACAAATTAGAAATGAGAAATTTCCACTCAATTTTAGGGATCCAGTTTTATGACTTAATATTAATTATATATTGAATAATTTTTTCATAAAAATTGTATTTTTCTGAAATTTAATTATTTAATTACGTTTTATTTCTGAAATATTATTAAATTATTATCTTCTGAGCAGTTCCAAAAATTATGAAATAGAAGTAATGTCAAAATGAGCGTTCCTTTGTACTTTGAAGTGAAATGATTTGTATAGCTTATAAAATAAAACAGACTGAACGTATTACAACAAGCAGGTTTTTTTGGTTGACATTTAAAATGAAAAAAAAAATCATAAATCATGCAGGTAAAATTCCCAAAAGACTTTTAGATATTATTTTAATTATTATCCATCATAATTAATAGGGATTTGAATAATTCGTGTTCTGATGACTAAATTTGATTACCTTATCTCATAATTTATTTATAAATAAGATATCAGTTTCAATAAAAGTAATATTTAAGATTAAAAGTAATATTAAGATAATATATTTTTTTAAATATTGCGACAAAAAATTTTAAAAATATTATGAAAAAAAAATAAAGTTTTTAACGCCCTTAATAATTTTGGGTCATTATTAATAATTCATCAAGCCCCAAAAAAATTCGTATATATCAGCTTCGCTTACATTTTATCACTATGTGCAGTAATAATTTTTGAAAGTTTTTGTACACCAGAGTGTAAAAAAAAAAAAATTAAAGTTAAATGCAATGGGATAGAATAAAAATTGAATTAAAATGAATTAAATAGAATAAAAAAATCAGAAAAATTGCAAAAGACTAGACAAATACTGTTGATTTAACGAATATATTCAGAATAAATTATTTATGTTTAGTCATTTGATCATTATGCAATATTGTAGTGTATAAGCTGATATACAACTGAAGAAAATGTTAAGAAAGATTTCAAAATTATGTTATAAAGAAACGACTATAGTTATTAATATGTATTAAATAAAAAGTTATTTAAATTTAAAAAAATAGTTTAAAATTGCAGTTTTAAATATTGATTTGAACCTCATTTAGTTTCATATTTTTAAATTTTAGATGTACTCGATATGTATTCATATATTTGGCATTTCGATTCTTATAATACTTGAAATGTCTCCTAAATAGATATTTATTAGCATCATTTATATGCAATATTAGTTACTGAACTCAGTAATTTAATGATAAAAATTAACAACTTACCTTCAACTTACCTACTACCAACTTACCTTCTTATTCGACAACTATCTTCTTGAAGATAGAACCTTATAATGAATAAATTACTGAGTTAGGAAGGTATTTATTAGTCAAGTGTTTAAACAAGCGAAAATACATAGATATATGCATAAATAAAGTAATAAAGAAAAACAAAATCGTTAATTTTGAAAAATGACATCATATATTTGAGGTAATCATAATAATTTTTATTTTGGGAGAATCTTTTTCAATCTAAATTAACTTTGCTTATTCATGTTATGTAATGAATTGAATAATTCAAACGACAAATTGTGATATTCTAAGAAGTGCAAGCAATTTTTAAAGATTTAAATTTTACATTCAAAATTTCAAATTTACTGATTGTAACCCGTATCAAAAAGTTTTTACTGTAATAAAAACAAAATAAATAATTAATAATTATGATTGATTTTAATAATTAATTATTGTAGTTAATTTATAATATAGCAACGCTTGCTAAAATTTCACTTTCAGTTAATAGTGAAATCGAGTATACTCCAGAATATTTTCTCATATACATTGTATAATTTTTTATTTAAAAAAAGCTCCCTTACATCAGAGTAGCAAATAATCATTATTCGAAAATAACTGACAGACATGAAAACTACTTTATTATCTAAGTATTAGACATTATGTAAATAATTTTAAAATTATTTGTTTCAATTTTCAAGTGAAAAAGATACTTTTATTGAAATTTTTATTTTATTTATTATATTATAGCTTTTATCGAAAAAGTGAGTATTTATATAAAACCATATTTTGCAACTGTCTAATAAAATTCTAAAATTTATAATAATCTGAAACAAACTGGTTCCAAATTTTGAAAAATATTAACGGTTCGAATGGATCTGGATCTCTGCAAGAATACATTTTCTTACTTAAAAACTGTTATAATTAAATTCTCAAAAGTTTTAGAAACACTATTATAAAGAAAATTGATTAGAAAAATTTAATTTTACTTTAATTTATGCAAACAGTCTGTAATGTGAACATACATGGGTGCATATTCATGATTATGTGACTGAATTTTTATTTTAGTTATTTCAAAAAGTATGGAATTATTGTTATACATGATTTCCTTTTTCCCTAATAAAATAATTATATATAGATACAGTAATAATTCATTTTTTATCTCATAATTAAATAAAATAATATATAGATAATATGAAGTAACAATTTAATTATAAGTAAGCGATTTTGAATGACATTTGAATGATTTTAATGATATTTGTAATTATTTCAATTTCGAGCAATTATTCGAGCAACAACAAGTCTAATTACGGTATTTACAGAATTCGAAAAATTTTCGGATCTTCAAGAAATTTGATTATTTTTTATATTTATACTAGAAAATTGTTAGAACTACAAGAAATTAGATAATTTTTTAAATTTATTTTGACCATAATTTAATCATTCTCCTGAAGTATTTAAACCGGAATTTCTAAAATCATATTTGTTTCTTTATACTTTTTAAATCTTTAATCGCATGTTTTTATGTAGCTCAATTATCAAAATGTTGAATAAATGATGAAATTGCTAATTCAGCTATGAAATACAAAGGGATAATTGAAGATGGTTGATTGATTGATGGAGCTTATTGGCGCAAGAACCATTTTTGATTAAACTGCGCCAAACATACGGTAAGATTTAATCCTATTTAAAAAGTTTAAAAATTTCTTTCTAAATTGCATCATTTTTCTGAACTTGTCAACCTGTAAAATCTACAAAAAGTAATAGCATGGTAAAACAGAATCTAAGAGTTATCTAAGAATCAAATCGAAAAGTAAAATCCAATCATTTTAAAAAGTTAAAAAGGTGGGTGGGGATGGGGAACTTTATGATGAATATCTTTGAATTTGATTTGAGGAGAGTGAATATAGCGAATTCGTTCATTGTTAAATTGTGGACATTCTATCAAAATGTGAAGAACCGTCATAGGACACTGGCATACTGTACATAGGGGTGCGGGTTTCCCCAATAGCAAATGCTTATGTATAAGCCGCGCGTGGCCAATTCTTAATCTGGTAAGAATGGTATCAAATTTTCTACTACGCAAACAAGGTCAACAATCGATTAGATGTTTTATTGTTTTAAGTTTATTTGCCTCTGTAAGATCCTACTGGGTTTGCCATTTTAAATACAAACTGGATTTAACTTGGTTTTTTATATCTTTTAAGGGAATAGGTGACTTCAATATACTGGTGGCAGATATCGCTAGATTGTATGCTAATTCATTTCCCGGTATACCAACGTGCAATGGAACCCAGTAGAAAAGAACTTCGAACCCGTTGCAAGTGAGATTATCATGTAGTTCAAGTATGTTAAAAGTCAATGGATGAGAGAAACGGTGGAGTGATGTCAACGATTCCAAGACACTTTTTGAGTCTGAATAAATGATATGGTTATCAGGTGGACTATTTCAAATGTGAGAAAATGCATGAAGGATGGCAATGATTTCTGCAGTAAAAATAGAACATGAAGGATGTAGTTGAAATGAGATGGTATCATTGATAAAAACACAAGCAAATGAAGTACATGAAGAACCTTTCGAACCGTCTATAAATATTGGAATGACATTTTTATATGATTCACGATGATGAGCAAAAAGTTGGAGGTAAATTTAGGGAACGTATTAGTTTTATCAAAAGTTATAAATGGATTTAAGTATTTCAGTTCATGTGATTTCCACTTAGTGTGATAATATTCTACGCTTGGTACAACAAGGATATTGTCTATGTTTAGACTGTTTAAAATGGTTGTTGCTCTGTTAAAGAATGAAGGAATAATGGATGGTCTGGCATTTTGTAGGCGAAGTATGAATTGATTTTGCTTGCAATTTAAAAACGGATGTTATGGGGGGGGATAAAAGTTTAAAATAGTAATGGAGAGTTAGCATTTTTCGTCTCTGATCAAGAGTGGGCTCACAAAATTTGACGTACAGGCTTTCGACAGGATAAGTAGAAAGGCGCCACTGTAAAGTCTGAGAGCTGAGTTATGAATAGGGTCTAATTTTTTTCACACACTCGGTCTTGCAGAAGTGTATATTACACATCCGTAATCCATCCTGGAGAGCACAGCTGCTCTGCAAGGATGTTCAAGGATAAACTCGATCAAGAATGTTCTGGAAGCTCCCCAAGATGTATTTGAAAGAACTTTTAAGACGTTCAGAGCCTTTTCGAGTTTCTTTCGTAAATATAAAACATGTGGGCTGCAAGTGAGTTTTTTGTCCAAAATTAGTCCTAAGAATTTAATTTCATTGACAACACTGATGAGTTGTCCGTCAAGTATAATCTCGTTTACGACAAAGGTGTACACATTTTGTTTTCATTGAGGAAAATGAGAACCCATTAAGAGTAGACCATTGTTGGATTTTATTTACAGCCAGTTGAAGTTACCGTTCCATAAACGCAATATCATCCCCTGTACAAGATATGTAAAGATCATCAACATAGAGGAAGCCTTTGACATAGAGTGGAAGTTGTAAAATGTTGTAAAATGTCATTGATCTTTAAAGCAAAAAGAGTTGCACTATGTACACTGCCCTGAGGCACACCTTGTTCTTGAATAAAGTAGTCTGACAGTTGGTCTTCAATTCTTACTCCGAAGTTTCTGAGTTTTAAAAAATTCTGAATGAATATAGGTAGATTACCACGAAGATTGCAATCATAGAGATCACGAAGAATACCAAATCTCCAAGAACGACCGTAAGCTTTCTTGATGTCGAAAAAATAGCTACGGTATGCTGTCTGCGAATAAACGAATTCCGAATTTCTGTTTCCAAGGCGAGCAATTTATCGATTGTTGAACGTCCCTCTCTAAACTCTCTTTGGAAGGGACTAAGAAATTTGTTAGTTTCTAAGTAATATATCAAACGCTTTTTGACCATCTTCTCGAGGACCTTACATAGACAGTTAGTAAGTGCAATCGGGCGGTAGTTGCATGGGTGTGATGACTCTTGTCCATTTTTAAGAATGGGTATTATAATAGCCTGCTGCCAGGATGATGGATAATTGAAGAATAGAATTAAAATGCTTTTTGAAATATTTTTTAAAATAAAAGTATTAAAGAGAAATTCTAACACTTATTACATAAAATGACTTCATATTTCATAAAATCTTTATATCTTGTTAGAAGAAATGTTCATATTTTCTACAAATAACAAAGGATAGGTTGAATAACACAATACATAAGTGATACGAATCTGCTATGTAATAATAATAATTGTTTTTCTATAAATATGGAACAAATTTTATTTCAAAAAGTCATTTCGTAAATTAGTATTATTTTTTTGCAATTTCTTCTTCGTATGATGGAAGCATTGATAAATCTCTTCAATATTCAATGTAACAAATATTTTGCAATAGTTATAACAGTTGATTACTTGCAAAATTTGTAATAATGCACTTTTTCCTATAATGTGAAAAGATGAATGTTAACAGTATTTGCATAATCAAAAATCTTCTGCACATATTATGACTCGAAATTTTATTTTCATTATTTTAGTTATTATATATATATATATATATATTATACAAAAGTATAAAAATCAAGTTAAATGGAAAAACAAATAAACCAAATAAAAAATATTAAAAAAAGAAGAATCCGGCCTGAAGACTTTTTCAAGGGTCACCCTCAGGCAGGGATTCGAAAAAGGGATTTTTTCTGTTAAGGAAATTCAGACATTACGTCTAATAATGATTCCTTCGTGACCCGAAAATCCCCTGAAATTAGGCCTAAGAGATATACCATTTTAACAGAAAGGAAAATACAAAACAACCAATTAGAAGAAAAACCACTAATAAGTAAAAATACAATAACAAAAAAACAAAAAACACCAAAATACCATAAAAAGACACAAAGGAAATAATAAAAAGGCAAAAAAATACCTTCAACAGTCAAGGAAATCTCAAGCTATCGATTGTGATTCCCGCCCATTAAAAACACAAAGCTAACGGCAATTTAGGTAAAAATTGTAAGCTCGCAGCGCCACCTATTGAGTGATATAATATGCAAGGAAAGTTCTATTTTTTATTTAAGCCAAAGGATTAATCCCAAACCATACCTTGTTTAATTAAAAAATTGACATTACAGTAATTTTTAGGAAATACATTTTTAATTAAATTATTAATGAGGTTGTTTGATGCTTCAATATAGGAATTTTTATTATTGCAAACCTTTTTGATCTTGTTAACTTGTGAGAAAATTAGATTTTTGAAAATTTTAGAGTTTAGATTGGAATGGTAGTTACATAGTTTTGTTATTTTGAAGTTGAATTCGTCCCTTTTATCGTATATACCAACTATTGTTTTATCATTATCAATTTCGATTTTTAAATCCAGAAAGGTAGCCTCAAGTTGATTTTTATTCGTTTC
>JAPMOR010098822.1:0-43448 GCA_026543865.1 Argiope aurantia
GAGAAAGAAAGAAGGGATGATTAAAAATGTTTTTCTAATGATTTATTTTTATTCCTTCTATATTTCGATTTTTCTATTCTTTTATTTGAAATTTCGTTTTAAGGTTGAAACTGTTGCTATATTCTAGTTTAGAATATCAAAATATAATTTTTGTCGATTAATGAATGCTTTTAGTTTTTTTATACTATTAGTTTTGCATTTCTGAGATTAAGCAAAAAAAATTAATTTTTGCCCCGTGCTCAGAATATTTAGCGAACATAATCATAATCAAAAATAGACTATAGCGTAATATCATTGTATTATGCAACTAACAATTGAATTCTGAAAGCTAATATTTGATAGAGAAATGTGGTTTAACCCTTTTCTCTCGAATGGTCACTCTCAGACATCATTTTCAAGCTTTATTTATTTATTTCCAAATTTGATTGTTAAAAACTGCTACAGAAAGGTAAAGGTAGATTGGTAGATTAATTTTTCGGAAAAATTCTACTTAAAACAATTTTTTATATATTTATTTTTGGAGGAATAAACAAGCCCTTGTGTTATGTGAATAATTATGCAACGAATTACTTTTCCGAGAGCAAAGGGTTGATTATTCTGTACATAAAAAATAGATATATAAGATATATTGATGAATAAAGTTATGTTCCGACTGCTATATAGAAAATAAATTCTGCAATGCAAAAGCATTTTCTGAATAAGAAATAACTATTTCTATAAAAGTATAAAATTTTGATATTCTTATAGAAATGTAAGTAAAGTTGAAATGAGGATATCATATTTTGGCAAACTGATTTACGCTGTAGGTGATGGAATCGTCTTAATTGTGGAATTTCAAATTTAATTAAACATATATCAGCAAATCTTCGTCATTTAAAATCTTAATATATTTTCACGTATCTTTTTGTATTTTATGGAGATAATATCGCCTTTATTGACATAACGCTAAAAATTATTTTCTAATGGAGGTCGTAAATATATTAATAAAAATAATTTAAATTCTAAATTATTTATGAGTGGATTCTTTCTAAAAAAACATTTACAATAATTTTATATTGTTAAAGAATATCATTAAGATTAATGGGAAATCTATATTATGACAAAACATAAATTTAAATCAATTCCTAAATACTTCATCCCTTTTCTATTTTCACCTAGCACATCCTTTAATTCTTTTTTCTTAAAGATTTTTATTTTTTAATCTTTGTCCTTTTTTTTGGATTTGCATTTTAACATCATTTACTTATTTCATTATAAAATGCTATTATTTATATGTAACAAAAGAAATTATTAGAAAATTATTCATTAAATTTGTGTTTTCTTTACAGAAATCCCTAGACCTACTTCAACATCATCACCAGCACCTCAGTACACAAGCAAAATGAGCAAAACAGACGGTAATTATCCGCTTTTAATATTTTGTTACAATTTTCCTTTTTGATTAAATTTTTACAAATGAATTTAAAATATTCAAAAGTAAAAACTATTTTTAACTCTTGTGTTGTATTATGATTCCTTTAAGTTTTATTCCTTTAAGTTTATTTTATGATTGCGAGATGAAATGAATCTTCAAAATCGGTTGATCTGAAATCTATAACAGAATACATGAATTCTAATTTCAAATGAAATTAAAAGAACCCCTTTTGTGAAAATTTTCCCAAGATTTTACTTTTTAATATTAATTACAAAATTTTTCGAGTATTCAACTATTATTTGTTTTAAACCGAAATGAATCTTAAATATGAAGACGGTCCACGATAAAATATGTAGAAAATAGAATGCAATATTTGTAGTTTTAAAATTATTATTTTGCTAAATTTAAGACGCTCACTAAAATTAAACTTACTTTTATATATAAAAAGAAATATAAAAGGCAATTAGATGAGTTGCATTTTTTTCAATTCTTTATTTTCTCTTTACCATAAAAAAATAATGTAATTCAATTAAATTAGACAATAATTTATACAATCGAAATATGTGAACTACAGTAAATTGATTCTCTTTATTTATGAATCAAAGCTAAAATTTATTATAAAACTTCTTTCCAAGGAAGATGTAAATGAAATAGATATTTTTTGTAAAGAAATTGATTATAATTCAATCCATTTATCTTTACTGGTCATGCCATGATTTTGAATAATCGGAATACCGTTTACGCAAGAATTCGCAGAGCCATATAAAATATGTCCCATTACGAACGTCTGAAGTATAATGATCTTAAAAAGAGGTATAATCCCTTAGCGGTGTTCTAGTCTTTAGCCAGTTACATAACTATTATCATCAAAGGAAGCCCTAATTTACTTAAACATTATATCCATTAGATAATTTTAGTTCAGGTACCTCAGAATATTGGAATAACCTAGTTTCTCTTTCAAAGATAAGACCCCTATCAAAACCTGCACTGACAGTTCATGTTCCTAACTGACTCTATTACAATTGTGCCTTCACTTAGCTAATAGCTACTACGCACATTTTGCTCGGACAACATTTGAATGTTCTTAGAAAACCCCTATAAATCTCAAGTATCTCTGGATGAGCGTTTCTAACTATCAAAGTACGCGCCAAGGGTATTTAATCAATCACACTTAATGAAAGAGAGATGGATTTTTTAATGGTATCTAGGTGACATGGACGGTCTCCTTAGCTTCATTAAATGGGTTTTTCAGTCTTCTCTTATTGATAAACCTTTTCTGAAAATTCCTCGAACTTTGAAAAAAAGGATTCAGTGCATGCAGTGTGATGAATGTTTCAACCTGGCCAATATGATCCAACGATCGCATCAAACAATTGGGCAGTTGCAGAGACAAATTCTTCAGCTACACAATATGGTAAATGTTTTATCTAATTAAATTCGAATCAGAGTTTGAGTGGGCCAATTGATGGTGAAAGAAGAAGTTGTCGCTGTATCTGTCGAAGTGATGTCATTTTCTTGTTCCAACTAAATTATTCAAAATATTAGACGTAAAAAATAATATTATTTGTCTGGTTACCAAACGTGTTATGTTATCGCAAACCTACGACAAAAATCGTTATTGAAAAACTGACAACGATATCTACTTCAGCGAATGTTCGACGTTTGACCTTAAAAGCTCAATGATCCAAGTTATGCATAATTAAAACCTTTGTTTCATATTTAATACTGTACCCTACCTGAATCTGAAAAAAATTAAATAAAATTAGTGTAAAATCAAAAATAAAAGTTGAACTATTTTTTTTTTTATTGAAATCAAAACCCTTGTTTGATTTTTACTGCTCGTGTTTCAGGAGCTCAACAAACAACAAGTGAAAAAATGTTGATAAGCACGTGGAAAAATTCCTTAGTGAAGGATGAGAACGATTGTAAGTAAAATATGACACAAAAAATAATATGAAATTTTCAATTTTCAGATTAAAAATAAACGCTTAGTTTAAAACTCTTTATTGAACAATAGTGAGCAAAGTGGGTATTTCTATTAAAGTAATTAAAGTGTACTTAACTCTCTTTTTGCGTATTTTTATTTTAAAAAAAATCCAGGATAAAAATAATATTAATAAAGAATCTTTAATGAATTTACTTAATATTTTTAATAAACGAGGTAATGACAGCAAATTTAAAAAAAAATATATTTTTACAATTTCATTCCAATTTTAAGTTTATTATTCCATTAATAAAATATTTTTTATGAAAGGAATTAATTAACGTTGATAAAGTATCAACAATTTTATTTTATCTTTTTTTTAAGATTATTTAAAGACAAATGTTCCATGTTTATTTAAGTCATAGCAATTAGATGGAATATATTTATTATCTGATTAGCAGTAGAATCAGTCTAAATTCTAAATACTTACATTTACATTTAAATTTTAACAGTATGCCTAAATTTTATTATTTAGCTTAGAATCGTCTTATTTTAATCATGCATTTGATAAGGGTAACTTACTTTGTGAATTTTAGATTGATTTTTCAACTATCTTTTTAACAGTTTTATTCCAAATCCTTACACATTTTGACATTCCTTCTGTTCTCTAATGGTTTCAAAATGAAGTACTATAAATTCCTAATTTCTGTTACTTTTACAAACGATAATTTTACGTTTTGGATAATTTACAAGAATACTATAAAACAAAGAGCGAACATAAAATGAAAAGGCAAAACACGTGAATACAAAAGAATTGTTCTGAAAATTCAGGAAAGAAATCGCATGAACTTCTTAAGGGAAATTCTTTAAAATCATTTAATGCTTTTTCTATGTATAACATCAGGGAGAATTTCTCGAGGTAGACGCTATATTGGAAAAAGATATTGTTTAAAAATTGAATTCGCGGCAAATTTATTAAATATTTCAGCTTAATAGAAAACGATACCATTAAAATAAGTAAATGATATAGTTGATGGAAACCTTTATTATAATGAATAATGATTTCCGTTATTCTTTCTAATGATAGTGTTACTTATTATTTTTTAACGCAAAATTCGTATTGAATTTCTCTATAAGATTCATTAAATTTTTTAATCAAAGCTGAAGTATTATTATCAAAAACTAATTAGTGCAGTAAGTTAAGTCATATATTTTTTGTTTACACTATATGAAAATTTTATTTGGACTTTATTATGCCGATAGACGAAATTGATGATGGATAATTTTTTCTAAATATAGTACTTATTCTACGGTAAATGTTATAAACTGGTGATTATGTACAATTACCTGTGATTATTCATAATCATCAATAAATTTAGCAATGACTATGAATAATCATGATAATTATTCATGATCACCGATATGTTTAGTGGTGATTATGAATAATCACCAATAATTATTCATAATTGTCAATAAGTTTAGTGTTGATTCTGAACAATCGTGGATATTTATTCATAATCACCAATAATTGTAGTGGTGATTATGGACTGTATTAATCACATTTAATATAAAATTTACATATAAAAGTCTATTATGATTTAAAAGGAAATTCACAGGAAGAAACGGTAGAGTGCGTGTAAGTGTTTTCAAAAAATAAAAGTGTTTATTTTAAAATCAAAGTAAAATCAATTTTTCTATTGTAAAGTTCGTTGTAATTACACTTTCATGCTTTTATTTATTTTATCTCATGTGCAGCTGCCAGAAAAGCAGAGTTATCTACCGAGCTTTTGGAAAAGGAGAGTACAGTCGGAGGTATTGCAGCAGCCGCTGCATCTGATCACGAATTCAGAGAATCAGGTCAGTTTCAATAGTGTTTTCAAGCATAAATATTTTTATAAGTAACCTTAATAGCAATAACAACTTGAATAGTTATAGCCAAACCTGGACTAACAGTTTTAAGTTATTTGAGACAGTTATTGAGACGGGTTTGATTTTGATTACAATTATTTAAACTTTATAATAGCATTATACAGATAAAATTCTAACCTAAAATTAGTGCGATAGAATTAACATAGAAAGCTAAAAAAAAGGGGTCGGGGGAGAATTCACTAGTTGGAAAGTAAAAAAAGACAGAAAGTTATTTTTGAAGCTTCTTGTATGATTGTGAATATAATTACTTAATCTTTTGTTACAGCATTGTATACATAAAATTGCAACCCCAAATTGTTGAGAATCAATAAAAATAAATAAATAATCCTAAAAAAAAGTATAGATTTACTTGTTAGTAGGTTAAAAAGATACAATCATATTATATTTCTTAGTAACTATATTGTTAATAATTGACTTTTTTGATAAGAATTCTAAAAGTATCTTTCTTGAAAGTCTTTTCTTGAAACCTTATTCCCATTTTTTTTCATCTTTTGACGATACTAAATATTTGCTGACAGTTTTCAAAGGAATTGTCAGGAAATATAATGCTAAAGAACTAAGAAATATGCCCTATCTAAGAAATATCTTAATACAAACACATGAATTTGAAAGAATGAGTATTAAGTTTTATATTATATTTATTATTTTTGTATTTTTTTGATACATGCCTTAATAGCAGATTAACATTTTCCGAGAAAAATGAATTAATTATGAATTTAAGTAAAAAAATTATAAAAATTTAAGTACACATTATTATTTATCGGAAAATCATCAATTCATTTTAAGGGGAAAGTGAACTTTAAAATAAGCAAAAATAGATGAATATGAAATTTCTATTTTATTCTTCCATCAGCAAATAATGTCTATATTCAATTAAAATGGCATTATAAAACATATTGTTAAATTAAATAAATATTTTAAGTGTCTAAAAAATAAATTTTAGTGACTTTTCTTAAAATAATTTTCGATTTAGATTCAAAAATCCTTGGAATGTTCTGAGTGTCTTAATTTTTGATGAAATTAAATAAAATTGATAGTAAAGATTTTAGTTAAATATTTAAAAATCTGTGCCAGCATTTGATGCTTCAAGTGTTTTTAGATAATTAAAAACGAACTTTAGACATGAATTTAGACATTAAAAAACATGAATTTCTTATAAAAATTGAATGGGCGTACATAAAAATATTTCTAAAAAAATAATATTTAATTAGAATTGCAAAATCACACATATTTTTGCTCTAAATAAATTTATATAGGATAATTAGGAAGAAAATGATAGAAAAAAAGAAAAATTAAGTAGAATGGAGTATTTAGAAATTTTTAAAAAATTATATATCTTTTAATTTTTTTCAATATAATATATTTTGTTTTAAAGAATTTCATAAAGATATTTAACATGTTTATATTTAAATGTATATGCATAAAATATCTCATTACCCTAAATGAATAATTCGCAAAAGTGCTTAACAAGATTTCACTATTCTTTTAACTTTTATTTATGCTAGTTTCAACACTTTGCAAATTCATAATTTCCGAAAAATTTATCATTTGTTTATAAACCAAATTGTCCATAATTTCAAAACGAAATTGAGCCCGGTATTAACAGTATTCCTAGGTGAATTCTCGTTTGTGCTGTCTAGACGAACTATTCTGCTTTGTATTATAAATATACCATAAAATAATTTACAGATTTAGCTTATGATAACTTAAATACCTCAATATGCAAGTTAAATCAATGAAGCATTTGGATTATGTGATTAAACTTACCTTTGTCATTTATATGCTTGACTTCTGTTTCCGCTTATTACATTTTTGCGCTCTAGATTGATACATACAATATGACAAAATTCCGATATACATTTTTTTAAAGTGACTTCATTGGTTTATTTTACTATCTGGAATGTTCTTGCATTGTTTCAAAATGACCATTCTACTACAGTATTCAGCTAAACTAAGCCAGAATTGCGCTTATTAAGAATTAGTAACATATAGCATATTTGATGCATTATGCTTAGTTTCGCTGTAAGCAAAAATGAATCATGTACATATTAGGGATTAAACCCGAATTTAGATGTGAAGTAATAAAAAATTAAGACAACAATTATTGGTTGCCAATTTGATATCTATTATTTTGTTGTGTTGCATGGAAGTACATCATATGCCTTGTTATGTGTTTGATTTATAACATTTGGTTTGGTATACCAGGAAGATAAATTTCCACCGAGCGTGGCATCCCGTTTCTATGAAGACTTATCGGGCAACATATTTTTTATGGTCACTCATTGGATACGGTGAAGTTAACTCCTCATGAAATAGCATCTAATTTTGGCCAATCAATATAGGCCACACAGGAAACCTATAGTAGTTTCTCCATAACTAAAATTGTATATCAAGATATAGCGAAGTTATCTCTTCAAGAGACCTCCAACTTTGGTCAATTACCATAGACAATCTCTGAGACTTATATCAGTTTCTTCTTTTCTGAAGTTGTATATGAAGATATGGGGAAACTATTTCTTTCAGAGAAGACCTCCAACTTTGGTCAGTCATAGTAGACTATTCTGTAAACCTATCACTGTTTCTCCATTGTTAAAATAAATTGTAAAGATTCCTGAAGAAGATAAATGCGTTCAAGATTTTAAAATTAAAGAAGAATACCAGTCATTGAACTTTCAGAAATCAATATCAAACCCATCCAAACGTCCTAGAAAATTCACCCTTGTCACCTTAATTATCTCACAATTAGACTTTACAGAACATTCTGTTGCAATTATTTATACACATTGCTGAATGTCTTGGTATTTTGATTCGTGCACATATATGCCTAGTTGAGTAGTTCGATACATCATTATATTAACATTCTAATACATTTAAATTTAAAATTAAATTGTCTCCTAACAAAAATATTATATCTGCATCCTCACGTACAGGCTTATAAGCTACATATGCTACAAGTTGAACCATGTAAACAGTTCCTTAAGAGGTTTCGAATTATAAGTTCCTTTAGGGAAAGATGAAGGACTATAAATTCACGTTCATCAATTTCGCAAAATTTTTTTAAGTTTTTTTCACATTAGTAATAGAATGTAGATATCCATAAGCACAGTGTGTTACAGTACCATTATCTAAATCGCAACTGCTCTTTTTTCTCCTAACAAAAAAATCAGCCTTGATAAAATTTTGAAATTCCATACATTTTAAGCATTTGCTTTAAAAAAATCCCCAATACGCCAATAATCTTTCCACCTTGATTTTTGCCATATGTCCATACAAAAATCGAGTATTGCCTGAAGTTTTCATTCTGGCACACAATTGTTTGTTAACAATGTTGTTGTTCGCAAGCAGTGCTTTCTTTTCTTGTGGCCACTTTTGTCATAGTATCCGCTGCCTCATAGTTGCACGTTTAATCCATCATGACCAAACGTCCTCCCGCTGGTGTGGTGTGGTGTGGAGAAGGGGGTGCCAGCTCAGGTGTCGTCCTTGTCATCTGACCGTGGTTCAAAATTACGAGGTCCGTCCCAAAATAGCCCTAGTGTTGCTTCAAAACGGGACGTTAATATAACCAAACCAAACCAAACCGCTGCCTCATTCTCTTTGATATCATCTATATGGAGGTTTCATTTAAAAAAAATAAAAATTTTTAAAATGTCTTTTTTTTTCTATAACCGACTCTTGGAATCATTAAATCTGCTCTTGAGTCTTTGTATATTTCATAGTTAATATTACATAAATAGATATTTTCCAGCGTCTGTAAAATTGCAAAGGTTTCTGCAATAAATATAGCATATGCTTGTTGCTAAGTCTTTTTTTAAAACTCTATACGATATGTTTTGTGCACACCATAATACGATATGTTTTGTGCACCAACGAACTGCGGAGTAATTTATTCTATCATCTATATTGCTTCCACCAGTGTACAATCTCGTATCATAATCTATTTCATTATTTTTTGATATTTCGTCTGAGAAATTCCATGAAAATCTAATCAACTCTCTTGGTAGTAACTTATCAACATTTTTATTTTATTCGCGTATACATTCTCCTTTTCAAATCATAAATTTTATATTTTAGACAAAAATTTATATTTGTAACTCTTCTTCTTAGCAACAGGGTCAAAAGGTAAACATCCCATAAGAAGCTGAACATATTTCTTAGAAAGAGTTATGTAAGTTTTTGTTATTTGTGAGAATGTACTCTCTGGATATGCAGAATTTTTATTTATTTATTATAGTAATGTCTCTAGGGCAGGCAATATTTTTTTTTGTTTCTCCATCTTCAGCAAAAACAAATAAATTTCTTGGCTTTCCGACTCGTGAACGTCCAACATACAATTGGCCATGTGAAAAACATGGATTTTTAGGTTCAAACTGTACACTTGGAGTAATTGACTTTGAGTCATGCTGGTGCTCATCGAGAATGCAAATCAAATGGGGAACTATAGTCGTTTGAAATCAAAAAGTTATGTCAGTGGGAACAATAAGAACGTGGAATGAGTGGAATGAGCACATCTCCAAGCCACTTTCCTTCACTTCTTGCCGCATGGTGATTTTCTGATTCTGATGCGAGTGATCAGTTATTACATAAACGTTATCTTTAAATTCTTGTCGCATGTTAATCTTGAGATTCTGAAGCACGAGAGTACGCTATTCGGAAATGATCTATTTCATTGCTCGCTTGTCATTCCTCGTTTGTTTGAGAAGCTCTAATTTACTTATTTCTTTTGTAGATTGTTAATTGTCAGTTTAAAAAACTGCTGAATCATAGAAATATATGAAACGATTTGTTCGTTAATTTTACTGTGGTCAATATAAAAGGAAATAGTTGTACAATGCCTGTAACTTTTGTGCAAATGCAAGCAATAAGTTGGCAAAGTTTTATCGTAATCAGATGAATGGTTCGTTATCGCATATTACACGAACAAACAAAAATTCATTTTTATATATTAGATATGGAAACAATGTAAATGATGATTTTGTAGAGTTATTATATTAATTAAAATCTCGCAGTCCATTGCTCTATATCTGTCAATTACTTTTTAAGTAAATCAGAAAATCCATTGTAAACTCTCTGTAAAGCAAAGATTGTTTTTCATACATCTGCATTAAGAGACGAAAATATTTTTTTGAATACTTCTTTAAAAATTCTTAAAAATGTCTTTAAAATAGTTTGTTTTTGCTTCCACAATACTTGTCGTATAAGCATCTAATTATATGAAAATTATTTTTCTTTTCTTTCTTTCTTCCTTTTCATATATTGCTTGAAATATAAGATGTATAGTTCTAATCTTCATCTTCTTCATTTCCAACTTTACACTCCACGAAACTGCATAAAACATTTTGAAAAGACCTCACTAATAATTATTTCAGACTTTTCATATCTAAAAGTTTTAAATTTCTCTCAAAGAGTCGGTGCAATTTGGCTTTGAATTCTAAATTACTAAATTAATCTAAAGACTATTTTGAGACTTTCTTCTTCCTCTGCACTTCATTATCGAATCGTATTTTGAAATCCATTATCTGATGATCTCTAAGACAAATCCAATCATCTATTCTCCAATTTATTATGATATTCATCTCTATTATCATAATATCGATCTCATCCTCATAAGAGCATTAACGAATGATAATTAATTGCTATCATTTACAGCAATGAAATTGATTTAACCATCAAAAATGGCACTTGCTTTGATCTTCCTATTTCTGTTATGCACAATGATAGACATACCAACAAACTGTCAGCATGTTTACAAATCCGTTTTTTTTATGTGTACCTTTAATTATAAAATCATGTGCAATATTTCTTCCATCAAAATTATTGTGTTGATGAGTGGTTGTATTCAGACACAGAACAACTGACGATTAAAGATCATTGTGTTTTTAATGATTGTATTCAGACACAGAAGAACAGATGATTACAGAAAATCATAGTGTTTTTGAATGATTGTATTCAGACACAGAAAAACAGACGATTAAATAGGATCATTGTGTTTCTGAATGATTGTATTTAGACACAGAAGAACAGACGAAACACTGCCGAGTGAATTTTTCTGAGCTGCAATAAGACATTCCATTTTGATATAGAAACGAGTTATCAAATCTTATTTGTCTGATTCTTTGTATTTTTAAATTTATTGTGTTTTTTTCAGTTAAGTATAGTCCAAACCAATAGGAATGGTCTCCCCTAAATTTTCTCGCATACTCTCTAAAAAAATGTATTATCCGAGTAATGCCTTCGATGGCAGTGTCATATAATAGTTGCAAAATATTAACTTTGTCGTGAATTTGTTCATTTTTACTGAATCTATCATTCATCCTTGGCGAGTCTTTTGGTGATTAATCATTGACATGCGTTTAATAATATTCAAAAATCAAAATTGTATTTTATATGGGGTTTTCATAATCGATTGAAAAAAAATTGAAACAAAAGTAAAGTTGTAGTCACAGAATGCCATACCAGATTTGATATATTATTATTGCGTTTTTGAGTTATCACTTCTTCATGTTTCAGAAAATATATACAAACGGACGGTCAACTCCCGGTCAAATTTGTCTCAAACTTTTATAAGTGTCTACACTATAGACATTAAATCTGTGTACCGAATTTCATCTAGCTAGCTGTTTTCGTTTTCTAGTTATCGTGTTAACTTATATTCAAATAGCTGGACAGACAGAATGGATTTTCTGAAATTTTGATAAAAATCTGCAAATTTGATATAAAGATCATGTACAAAATTTCATCCGTCTAGAGTCAAAGTTCTTTTCAGGTATCTTTGTCACAGACAGAGAGACGGACATTTTCCAACCATGTATTTTTCGAATTCATCACAACCTACAAGCCTAATTTTTTAAGCATGTCTTTGCATATCGTCTTATTAACGTTATACGTGTTTGAAGTCCAGTAATGATATATGAAAACTATATTTTATAAATAATAATAAAAAAAACGTATATAAGAGTTTTTGTTTTAAAAAAATCCTATAGAATTGCGGGAAAAAAGGAAAAATCATTTATAATTTAACGCTTTATGGCGCTGAAATAAATATTCCATCAATAGCTATTTTCGCTTATTCGCACCTAATATATCTTGTTACCGATACCGAAGCACTCAAATCCATAAATCCAAAGAGCTTCACACAATCCATCACAATCAGAAGAAATCAGACCTTCTGACAGGAGTGGTGTTTGAGTGATACACCAGCCACCCAGCAGACACGGTTACAGAAAACAGGAATCTTTCAATAGAAAGCAATTCTTATCTGTGCCAGACGCAAACATGGCAGCTATTTCTGCAATTGCAACAAATCGAGTACTTATAGTATATAATAAATCAGGAAGCAAAACTAACTATCCAGACTGAAGATAAATAAATAACCGTTTACACAAGATAGACGCGTTATTTCTAATTTTTTGTAGCGTAGTATTTAAAGGCTTGATAATGTTGCTATAGAATGTAATGTATCTTTCTGAATTGTTACCCAAGTAGAACAGAAAAAAAAAAAAAAAACGTCTGAGAGAAGGAGTTTTAAAAGGGTTTATATTGCTAGGAAAAAACAAAAACTTTGTAAAATTCATTTTATATTAGATTAACTGTAAATATACATTGCTTACTACTTTTGGGAAGAATAAAAATTCATTGCTGCCTTAAAGCGAAATAGTATTAGAAGAGTTGAAAATAGTCGAAACGTGATAAAATGTGTAGTAACGTATTTTATTCATTGAAACATTTATTTTTAATCTTAAGTAAAAGAAAATATGTTTTTTGTTTGAAAATTTAATAATATACGAACTTAATGCAAAAATATAAAATAATAATTAAGGTTAATTTCTTTCTATAACATATTTGGTTGATTCAATCTAATTTGCGTTTTATATATATATATATATATATATATATATATATATATATATATATATATATAATCTCTCTTCAAAGTATGTTGGTACTAAATTTCATCTCAAGTTCCAATGGTTAGTTTTTCAGAGTGTCGACACGCATACAACTGCTTTTAAGATTATTCGATCTTTAGTTGGAGAATATGCTTGCCAATAAAATTAATTTTGTCTTGGCTGATTTTTAATGTTATCATTCATTTTCGAATTTAATAATAATAATAAAAATAAAAATAACAGGAACATTTTTATTGAGAGTATTTCGTTCTCATTTTTTAAATATCAAAAAAAAAAATTTCTGCCTGATTCTGTTTATTTCATTTTCCATTTTACAATGGAAAAGTTTTTCATATTATAATATAAATACATAAAATATACCGTAGACTAAACATACGCACATAAACCTATTACCTCGCTATTTTACAATATCTTAAAATTATAGATGCATAAGGTCGTATAATAACGTTAAAATGACATAGTGATATTATAAAAACGTCGTTTAGTAGGGAAGAAATTAATTGGATTATATCTAATGTTTCCTTAAATAAAAAAAAATTAATAAACAAAATAAGATAAAAGTGGATTGATAAACATATATTAGGCAAACAATTGACACAAAATTAAAAAAAAATATTAAAAGAAATACAGGGTTATTCTATTCAATTGCTCCTATTATTAATTGTTATATTTCTCTTATAAACACCGATGGATATAAAAAAAATTTGAAAACAAATGTGAATGGAAGCTTTGAGTTTTGTCAAACGCAATTGTTCTATGCGACATCTCTTGGTCACATGTTCAACTTCAAAGCGATTGGTTGGTTTATGAGGTTTAATGGCACAATATCTTGGCTAAACTGCGCCAACATCAAAGCGACGATTCATTGCATTCTAAACACTGTTAAATATGTTTACAATAATTTATGTCTTTTGTTGATAGGTGCAAGTATTTTCTGTATGTGGCTATCTAAATCTATTTATTTTGACTTAATAATTGACTTAAATAATTGTAAAACACTTTTTTTATGAGAATGGTAAACAAATTGAAGATTTTCCTAGATAATGCCTCATAATGTTACTAATACTGCGTATTGTGATGTTAGTCTCAGAGAAAAATAATTTTAGACGCATTTTAATGGATGTTGAGTGGATGGCAGTTCAAAGACCCCCTGGCATCGGTTACAAAAATGATATATTTCCAATCCCATGAAGACTGACAAAATTGCAGTTATTTACAAAATTATGAACAGAAATTTACAAGACGATTTTAAATCATGATACAAACTTGGAGGAGATTTAGAGAACAAGGATACAAATGATAATTCACATCACCAGGTCTCAACCCATTTTTTAGTCATAAATACGGATGTCTCAATTCAAATGAAACAAGATGTGTTTTTTTCTTGTTTCTAAACTAGTAAAGATATTTTAATAAAATATTCATCGGTGGCGCGCTTATTTAACACTAGATTTACCAGACCAGTTATTTTGACTGGTCGTGCAACTTCAATTCAAAATTCCTGCTACATTAAACATTTGCTTTCCAAAATGCTGTTATGACTTTTGTAGCTATAAATAGAGAATACATTTTATATGAACTTAATTTTACTTTATATATGTTAGAAACAAATATATTTTTTTGTTATAACTATTTATACCAGTACCAGTCAAAATGACTGGTGAATGTTTCTATGAAGGAATCATAAGACCGTGGAAATACAAATAGTGCCCATACGTCTTTTGTTCAATACTTTATCGTTATCGAGTCGATTTAGGTGATTACGGTGTCTTTAGGATTTTTTTACGAGTACTTAGTCCAAGTGATCTCCAAACGTAATCATTCATCTTTACCCATACAGGTAAGAAAGTAAGAAACATTTATGTGTATTTGAATATATTCAAAAATATATTCTTCGGCAAGTAGCCTGCCTGCATATCGTCAGCCCCTGAAAATGTCAAAACGAATTAAAGTTTCTACATATTTAGAAAATGCAACCAGCATACCTCAGGATTGTTCAGATGTGGAAAGTGAATTATATAATAGCGACGGTGAATTATTAGATACACAAATTGATCCACAATTCAATGATGAAAACAGTGCTATTATCTTGAGTAGTGATGAGGAAGTTCCTGATGAAGACAATATAGATCAAAACAAAAAAAGTCTATGCAGAAAGTGTACAAGCAACAAAATCTTCATATGTAGAAATTGTGAGCCTATAAAAAATTAAATGTTTTGTTATTTGAAGATGTCCATAAATCCATTTTTGTATAAAAATTACTATTGTTAAACCCTTTTCACCATTTTTTAAGAATGAATAAAGACTGGAAATCACGATGAGCATTTTTTCTTATACACCAGTCATATTGACTGGTTATGGTAGAAATAGATATATTTAAATGGCTGGTAAATCTAGTGTTAAAAAATCATTTATTGTACAGGAATGTGTGAGCGCAATATGAATGTATAGTAATATGATACAGAGAGGCTTAAATACAAAAATAATAGATGAAAGGAAAGATAAATAGAGTTAACGTAGTGGAAAAAGAATGGAGAATATTGGGACGCGATATATTAAACGCTATGAACGAATTCCTTGGTAGCCTTGGTCTTCCTATTTATGAAATCCCAACTACTGCTTTTGCGCATGCGCTTGTCATCTGTGGCTGCTTAAGCCAATTGCTCCACCGACGCTGTCAAACATGTATCGCTGTTTCTGGACGCAATTTTGACCAGTCTTTGTAAACTCTGGACTTGTCAACGACGACATCATTAAACTCTTTGTCTTTCTTTTTATCTCCGATTTGTTTCACCTTGCGTTCATAAATCTTTTACAATATATGATTGTTTTAAATAAATGCACCATTGTTGAACATTTCATTAAAATATATTCACTAGTCTTATCAAGTTAGAAACACAACATTTTATGTCAGTTGAATTGTGATACCCTGTATTTATGGCTAAAGAAATGGATTGTGATCTGAATTTCGTATGTGAATATTATTTGTACACTTTTCTCTACCCCTGCCCCCCCCCCATGAAATGTACTACGAATTTAGAATCAACTTGTATACACAAAAAAATACCATTCCATTGAAAACGCGCGCACGCTTTCTGAAAAAATAGCTGAGTCTGAATTCCCCCCCTCAGAGCAAAGGTATAAAAATCCCTAACGCTTACGGCATACCTCCAAAGATACCTAAGATTCCCTTTCCGAAATCTGCATTTATCAAAAAATATCTAAAAGTATCTCTAAATAAATGCACAAAGAAAAATTTTTCTCTCACTATCTCTAATATCGTGATGTAAACAGACGCGTTTCATTTGTTCATCTCATGTCCGAATCATGCTTTCCGTGGAAAAATAAATTCAAGTTTATTCCGAAGTGTCTTCTTTTTGATCAAGTGGCTGCAAAATTATGTAACATATATTATCTACGACAACTTATGAGTTGAAAAATAATGACTCCAAGATAGCGGTTAATTAGTGCATAAATTTGATAACAGTGTATTTAATTGTATATATTTTTTGTGTTTTTTCAGGAGGAGAGAGGAAAGAAAGCAGGCGGAGACTCAACAAAGGGCACTCCAGCGCTCCCGGCCAAATTTATTCCACTCCCTTTATGATTTTTGGACCCATTCTGCTCCTCCTCTCACTGCTACGCTGAAACGCCAAATCCGAGAAGGAAGAAAATCCATTCCGATTTTCTAGTTTCAACCTCTGGTGCTGAAAGCAGCAAGTTATATATTTGAAAGATATTATGAAAAATGGTTAAAAAATGAACTCTCTCATTCTCATGCTCATTATTCAAAACTTATTTAGCCCCGTGTTCGAAACTGCGCGAGAACGTTTGTAGTGGAGCGATTTTTTGGGTTTAATATCACATACTATATGTGTATATACCTATAGCAATTCGTTGCTCTTTTCTTCCCTATATTTCAGCAGAATAAGTATATACATATATACATATAACTATATATCGGGATTCGTCTTGTGTATATATAAGTCAGGATTGTTTGCAGTCGTAGTCGAAACTCAACAAAGTTCTGGAGTAGAACAAGTCTAAAATGTATGAATTCTTGCATAAAATGAAGCAGGTATGTTAGGTGTTGTATTAATCAGATACATTATCTGACTCCGGGTTTTTCCTTTATAATATATGCATCTGACTAAGAAAATCAGTTATTATAAAATTATAACTAAAAGATATCGGAAAGAATGATTTTATAAATCAGATACGTTATTTATTTTCTGTTTTTATTGTAAGATAAAAGATACGTAATTGACAGAAAATTACTTACAATGCAACACTATCAACAGATATCGGAGCTTTCTTGCTAATTATATATATTAGGCTAAGAAAATCAGTAACAATAAAACGATACCAAGATCACATTCGATAGTTTCAACTGTATTGTGATAGTTGTTGATTTTATAGCTACTCAAATATTAGTAACTGATTAAAGATAAAATAGATTTCCTTATGATTTCCATAGTTATTTAAAAAGTTATTTAAATTGGATAAAAAATAAAATTCAGAATTATATATTCAGAAAAAAAAATTACAGATTCTTTTTTTTTAATTCAGAAGTATTTGGTATTTAAAATTATACAAAAACTAGGTTTTTACCAAAAGGTAACAAAGCTCTTTTTTTCCTAATAATAAATATTAGAATAACGAAATTAGTAATAATAAAATGATACCAAAAACTCATTCGGGAGTTTCAACTTTATTATGATAGTTGCTAATATTATAACTATTTAAGAATTAATAAATGGCTAAATGGAAAGTTTTATTAGAACAATCTAAAATTATTACAACTTGCTGCCATATGAATTTCACGGATATTTAAAAAAGTTATTTAAATTGGATAAAAAAAGATTCAGAAGTATATACTCAGAAAAATAAAATTCAGATGATTTCTTTTTTAATTCCAGAATATTTGATATTTTAAATGGCTCTTTACATTAAGTAATGATATACTTCTTTAAATTTTTTTCTGAATCTTTTTAGCCAAATTTGAAACGCGTTGCAAGACAACATTTCTTTAATATTTAAAAAATAATTCAATAATCAAAATTAAAAATTGATTGATAGTCAATAAAAATAACTTTTATTGATTGATAGTCATAAAATTTTGTTCCATTTTTAGGAAATTCTAAAAATAGAATTTAAGTCAATTTCTATGATTTCTACATTCTGTGAATTAAATTTTATTTAAAAAGTTTAGATTGTTGGTAAATTTTACTGACAATATCTGTCTGTAAAATTCATTCTCTCAGACATAGTTAGCTGTATTAAAATAATTTAAAAGTATAATTTTTTAATTTACAAAACAATTAAATTTTAAAAGTAATACTTTTTAATGTTATATTGAAATTATATTTTTAACTAAATTTTATTACTAAATTGTATTTTTTAAATATAATTTAGTAAGAAAAAAATCTTAATCTATTATGTTCATTTACTTGCATTCCTCTAATAAGGAATGTAAAAAGGAAAGATTCCGAACATTCCTAAATATGTAAGTTATCAGTGAAACATTCTTAACATTCCTAAATGCGGATACTAATCTGAAACATTCCGAACAGTCCTAAATATGTAAGTTATCAGTGAAATATTCTTAACATTCCTAAATACGGATACTAATCTGAAACCATTCCGAACATTCCTAAATATGTAAGTTATCAGTGAAACATTCTTAACATTCCTAAATACGGATACTAATCTGAAACATTCCCGAATAGGGAAATATTGTAGAACCTGCGCTCTCTGAACTTTGTCAGACTTAACTACCACTGTTTTAGAACAAAAATGTGTATATATTATTGCAATATGTATATGAAATTATTCATTCCAAGTTTTATTAGTTTATCGTTAACAGCAATCATGTCATGTTGGTGTTTCGTGCTTAGATTGAATGAAATCGTGCGAAAATGAAATTCTTATTTGCAATTTTTCTTTTTAAGACATATTTCAATTTGTGTGAATGAAGCCCTTAAATTAATAATAAAATTATATTAAATATTTGAAAATTTGAAAAAAATATATACATATATATGTTAATATTCGAAGAAACACTTCATTAATTTAAGTAGTTTTCTTTAAAATTGAAATGAAATTACTTTATTATTCAATATGATATAGATATAAATTTTTCCCCTCATTATTCTTATAATTGCACAATATACTTAAACAAAATCTACATATATGTTTGGCTCATAATAAAGTCCTTTTAATTAAGAATTTCATCATCTTAATGGGAAAAAAATTATTACGAATTTTTTAAGTACGTAATAATTTTTTATGTAATTTACTTCTTTATTTAATTAATTGCTTATATTTAAATTATTTAAGTATCTTATTATTAAGTATCATTCTTTATCGAATGTCACAAGCGCAATTTTAATTCTAAATATAAGTGTTTCCATTCTTAGAAAATTATATGTTGGCATGATTGAAAAGCCTTCTAGAAAAGTTGTAATATGTTTAGTAGCAGTAAAAATTAATCAACTTTAAAGCTACCCCAATTTTATATTTACTCAATCTTCCAAACAATTGTTAAAAAAAGTACAAATATCAAAAAATTGCCGGATGTATTATTTAATATTTCTTTAATTCCGTAACAAGTATATTTACACACTAGCTCATTGGATGTTAAATTCCTTTAAATTATCTTTTTTCTTTACAGGCTGAATGAATAAACATGGTATCTTTTTCTAAAAAAAGTAAACATAAAATTATATATTGTCAGCATCTATGTTAATCATTATGCTGTAAGAATGCTAAGCTGAAAATAAAACTTGTGAAGAAATTGGTATTTTGTCATTCTTTTTTGTCATTATGTCATTCGTTATGAACATACTTTTCATATTTATTCTTTTAGTCATACCATCATTTCAAGATAGCCTTTATTGACCTCATGTCTCAAAATGTCAATGTTAATTCTTCAGTGGGTAAATATTACGCATAACTTAAAACCGTGCAATTTCTTGAAGGTCATTTTAATGCCAGTTCCATCGATGCGTATTAATATTATTAGCTAGATTCAAAATGACGTATCTGTACGGTATCACGAGAAATGTCGTCTGTACTATTTCACTCAATTAATTTGGCGACCAGTACTGTCAAACTATACACATGTGCCATCAATCAAAATCCAAAGCAGTTGTAAATCCTAAGAGATAATTATATAAATAATAACTACGAAAAACAAATTCAAGAACCCTTTAAAAAATTGCGAAGCATTTGAGTAATCAGAAAAATCTCCAAATAAAAGCAAAAACTAAATAATTATTATGTAACTAATTCATTATCTATATTATTTATGATAGTAGTTATCTTATTATTTTAATTGCTTTTATTATTATAACTATTTAATTAACTCAAAAATGCGGCTTTTTGTATTCATTTTCATAAAATTTAACTTCATTTCCTCAAAAATGATTCTTAACAGAATTCAAATTTGACAAAAATACATTTTTTTTAATGAACGTTTGCGTTCTGATAGGAAGAAAAAATTTTTACTTTCTTTTATAGATTGAGAAAGAAGGAGAAAGGATTCGCATAAGAGACAAAAACAATAAATATTTTTACAATGGGGAACAATTTCTATTGGTTAATCTGAAAAAAAGTTTAAGAAATTAATATTTTATTAAATAAAATTTAAAAAAAAGGTTAAAATATTCGAAATTATTTTAGTTTTATCCTACTTAATAAAAAGAAATCTCTTTATTATAGATAGTTCATTATTTCTTCAGAAACCTTTTCCAAGGCCCATAATATATAAAACTTGGAAATTTTAAATAATTTCAAGACATGAGACCATCAGAAAAAACTTATAACACCTATGCTTGAAACAATACTATCAAGACTAAACATCTTCTTCTAAAATTAAAGGCACAAATTTACCACTTTTAAATGTCTAATGTTCACCTATTATAACTTCATGCATTTTTCTTTAATTTAAAATTAGCTTAAAAAGCACTATATTAAATCTAAAATGATAACTACGCGTTATTCGCGGATTAAAAGCGCAGACCCTGTCCATCCAAATAAATCCGAAATTCAGATTAAATCTAATTAAACCGAGATTCAAATTAAATCCAAAAAGAAAAGCACATAATGTTTCTATCTTTCGAAACAAGATAACGAAGATTTGGATTTAAATAAAATTATGAAGTTTCTTAAAAGCAATACGTTACAGAATGGTGTGTTTTATAATCCCCTTTCTCGACTAAAACAAATTCTTGCACTGAAACGAAATCACTGGTATTTCTTCATTCACTTTTGCATATTTAACATTTTTTTTTCTTATTGAAGTATTAAAAGAGAAGTGCATTGTTTCAGAAAGGAGATAGTTATTTCCCGACCCGAATCCAGAAAGTGAAATAAAACTTTTTAGTTTAAATTGAATTGTGCGTTAAAAGTCATACTTTAGTAAAATCTTATCTAAGGTAATGCGAACATTTTTTTTTCATTTCAATATAGATTCAATGATTATCAAAATTATTCAGACAAGGAAACTTACTATTGCACATTTGTTAATGAGTTTCATAAAGAAAAATATTTAAAAAAAATCATTATTAGGCAGTCAATTGGATATTAATTCCGCATGTGGGAAAGTTTATCAACAGGAAAATTTCTTGTTGAACCAATATAATAAGTTAAGCATAGAAATAAAATAGAGACTATTTATGACATATGACATATCAGCAACCCTGATTGGGTTTCTCCTATAAAATGTATTTAACTGTTAGAAAGATTATAGTTATGCAGACATCTTATTCATTTAACTCTTTAGCAAAACACAGTTGGTAATACTTTCAAATAATACAAAATACAAGGGAAATTTGATGAATTCATTAAAATTGGAGCAATGATCACAATAATGTATATGCAAACAGATACTATTATCAATAGACTTTCTCTCAAGAACTCCGAGTAAGAAATAATTATATGGTTAAAATAAAGTATACTGCATTCGGTAAATAAAGTATAGATAAAATATTGCATTAGGTAAAACATTTGAGGCTGAATTTTTGACGAATCTTCCCTCTTCAGACCTCCCTAAATTCTAAAGCCACATTTTTGAAATGATGTCTGTCTGCTTATGAACTCAGTAAAAAATAAGTTTTTTGCTAAATGAAAGAAATTTGATTTCTGTTTTGAATTTGGAGACTTTGATCACATTTTGAAGGAAATTCACTTAAAAGAACTTCATCTGTTCGAGTTTTTAACAAATAACACAACTACAACACGAAGAGAGATAAATGGAAAACTTGATACACAAATTCAACATTTAAAATGAAAATACAGAGCAAGTTTTTGACCAAACTGGCAGTCTATTAACTGTACTTTCACAAGCATGGAAACGCGATCTCAAAAACGCAATGAAATATATGGAATTTGACATCATTTTGTGACATAAGTTCTGTATCAAAGTTAAATTTCTATCGACTGGAAAGAAAAGCTTCCAAGATACATATTTTGGTTTTCTAATTAATGTGTATTAATAGCATCCCAGCCATTAATCATCAAAGATTACTGGTTAATAAGTTCTTTTGTAACTATTGTTAGCCAATAACATGCGGTTAATAATGTACAAGTACATTTAATTGTGAGTTATGGGAAAACTTCGTGTCCATTACTCATATTCGTTTCCTATAGCATTCTTATATAACTTGCTATTTTGCTTGCAGATAATTTTATTTAGGTTCTCTATGTCAGCTGACTTCTTTTATTAAAGAGAGAAATTAATTTTATCATTATCTAAGATTTCTTCATCTCTTATTTAAAATTAATAAAATTCATTGTTTAAACTCTATTACTGATGACAAATAATTCATAAAACATTTCTTATTCATATTACCCAAATCATTAATTAAACCATTAATAGAAAAATAAAACAAAAATGCAATTTTAAAATTGATAAAATAGGCAAAAGACGAAACTAATGTAGATTTCACATATGTTGTAAATTTGATATGAAATTATCTTTCTTAATTTAGCTCAATTTAATGTCCAAAATTCGACACAATTCTGGACTAGAGAAACATGAAACCAAATAAATGGCATCAAAATGCCTGCATCCTTTAAAATTAAATCGGAGAAACAAAATCCTGAATAATTTTGTTTAGATTGAAAAGATTTAGTTTAGTTGAAATATTTCTTTCTATTATCTATTGAGATTTCTATCTTAATTAAAGTCATTAATATTTCTCCATAATTATAAGTTGCTTTTTATATTTTGTCAGCTTTAATATACACTGGTGTGCAAAACTTAAGCAATAGGTATGTTTTTTACCATAACTTCACGAGAAATCATCTGTGAGACATGAGTCCTGGAGTTGTCGCCTGAGGAGGCATTATGATGAACGGGCGGACTGAGCTCCACGTTTTCGACAGAGGTTCTGTAACTGGAGATCGCTATTGTCAGGAGGTGATCCTTCCCCATGTGCGTCTGTTCCGAGGTGCCATTGGATCAGACTTCGTTTTATGGGTGATAATGCACGGACACACAGGACTCATGCTGTTGAGGAGCTCCTGGAAAGTGAAGATATCACTGGAATGGATTGGCCGGCATGCTCCCCTGATTTAAATCCGATAGAACATGTGTGGGATGCTTTGGGGAGACGCCTTGCGGCACAATTACATCCTCCTGGGAACACCCGGCAACTTAAACAGATGCTGATTGAGAAATGGGCACTCTTACCTCAAGAACTGCTGGACAATCTGGTGCTGAGTATGGGGAGACGGTGCGAAGCAACCATTGCAGTAAGGGGAGGGCATATCCCATACTAAGGAACATCTGCTTGCTGTTCTTCCTCTTGGACAGACAATCATGTGTAACGATACTATCAGTTCAATAAAGCCTTTTTTTGTTTGATTCCATACTGTATGCATTGTATTCATTTCTGCGCAACTATTCTTTCGTCATTCTTTCAGAACAAAATGCTGTATCTCATTTCTGAATTTCATGTTTCTCAGATGATTTCTCGTGAAGTTATGGCAAAAATGTAAAGTATTGGCGATTTCGTCTACTTTGATTCATCTGTTTTCCGACAGCATACCCTCGACGACTTTCAATTTGTCCTCATTGGTTGAATTCGATGGTTTACTTGATCTTCCGTCAGCAAATAAAGAAGTTCTTCTCTGTTTAAAACACTCTGTCTATTCGTAGATCTTGTTTCGCATTAAACAGTTGTCACCATAATGCGATTGCATTCGAAGACAAATTTTCACAGATTTAATATCTTTCATTAAAAAAAATCACTACTCACATTTCCTCCTTGTTGCGGATCGAAAAGGGAGCTATCATATTTAACAATTTGTTACACTCCAACGACTAACACGGGAATAAGAATGACACGTTGCATAAAAGCGTTGCCAGATATTTAGGAATGAATAATGGGAGTGTTACCAAACCCAAGAAAAAGAAATTTAAAAGGTCATTTTACTTTTTGACTATCTCTCGTATCAATAATAATGATGGTTAGTAATCATAACCGATTAATCCTATTAACTGTGACATATGCATAAAATAGATTGGAAAAAATAATTTTATTTTTGTAATTTGTGATTTTGCATTTAAAGACATTTCACGCAAAATGTAGAAAATCTATGTACAAAAGCGTTTACAAGACACTGTTCATACAAAAATAAAATAAGAAAAAAAATCTTTGAATATTTTATGACACATCAGTTACTGTTATTCATTTATGAAAACTTTCTACCCGTCGAACTAATTTATACACTCCGATAAGATAAGGATATAATTTATTTTAGGAAATTCAAAAAAATAATTTATTTACAGAAGTATAAAGAAATAAATAAAATAAAACACAATTTTGAAATCGATAAAATATACAAAAGAAGATATTACCATCAAGATTACATACGCTTGTAATTAGAAATGAAATTAACGACTAAAGTTTATCTCATTTTAATAATAAGAAGTTGAGACAAGTCTAGACCTAAGGAATTAATAAACAAAATAAAGGACTTCAAAAGGCTCTCGTAGCATTGAATTAAATCGGAGAAATAAAATCCTGAAAGATTTAGTTGCCAAGAAAAGTTAAAATCAGTTAAATCTTAAGTAAATTATTTATAAGAACTAGCGTTTAGATCAAAAAGGAAATTTAAAGATTTAACTAACGTTCCAATATATGCATCGAAAATTAAAGTTTTTGTCCTAATATTTCAGATGCAAAATTTTAATTACTCTCATTACTGTACTATTTTCTCGCACTTTTCCTTAACTGGACATGTTTCATATTTGTGTAGAATTAATTCTGTAATTGATTTTATCAGCAATTTTCTGATTTTCTTAAAGTTTAAAAATCGTAAAAAAAAAATAAAAAAAAATACTTTAGTGAAAATACGCCCTTTTGTTATGTTGATAATTTAACTGTCAGTCAATTGCTTTAATAATTTTTTTTTCCATTTAAATGGTCCTACTTAATTAAGGCATTTCAAAAATAAAAATTTATTTTACTAATCTATAATTTTTATAATATTCTATAATATTTATAATCTACAGCATTTATATAAAAATGTGATTTTAAACACCTTTTATATTAAATTTGGTCCCATCTCTAATAGAAATTTTATAAGTTTAACAACTGCTAACAAGTTTTTTAGTTTAAAGTAATATTTCTGAAGAACAAACGATTATTTATAAATAATGCGATTGTGGTTTCTTTTTGAAATCATAATGTATATTCTAACAAGACATGATTTTAGAACCATTCCTTATTTTTGCAAAGCATTTTTAATCGTATGTATATTTTTTTCTTAGATTTAAAATGCGCATCTTTACTACGAACACGTTAAACAGGAAAATATTGAAAAATGAGTTTGATTAATTTTTGACACTTAATTATACTAAAAGTTCCGATCCCATTTCACATGTCATTACAAGCATACAGAAATATTCATCACGTTTTATGAGTTTTATTTATTTATTTATTTTTTTGAAAAAAAATATGGACATTATGTCTTTTCAATTACTTGTATTTCTTCTATATTATATGCTATGAGTTAATTCCTATTCAAACGTGTTTCAGAGCAAAGGTTTTTTATTCAGACTCAATTCTAGTTACTTATACTACTTCAGTTACTTATAATTACCTACTATCCTTTCCATTCATAATAAGTAATTTTTATTTTATTTTAGTACATTTTTATTAACAAAAAATGGTATTGAAGAAAAGACAGTTATTATATAACCTTTCTTATATATTTTTGCTATAAATTATTTCTTATTCTTACACATGATATATTGATATGAGTTTTTTCATAAATCTATACGTATTCATTTCATATAAACCAGGCATCTTTAATTTTTTTTAATATATAAGTATTTTACATTTTAAAACTAACGCTTTTTAAATATTCAATTCTTTATAAATTTTTTTCTCTTAATTTTACATGAATTGTCGTATAAACTCACAATCCGAATTGGTTTTATAATTATTTTATTATTTTATTTCAACATTCTGGGAATACTTTTATGCGTGAATATCAAACTTTCATTCACTTTCGTGTCTCTCTGAATTAAAATGACTATTTTACTTTCGGAATGTAGCTGTAAAATAAAAGGGAAGGCAATTATTTATTTTACTGTATATGGCAGAAATACTTTTGGAGCTTTTAATACAACATCTTGCTATTGTTCGAAATCCTTATTAATCATGATTTTGGAAGAACAATTTTAATATTCAGTTTTTCGCAATTTATATTCAAATTACTCATTATTAATAGTTATCTTTGTGTTACTTAATAATAGAACGGCGTTAAAGAACATCATTTTCTAAAATATTTACTTTCATTAAATATTTTAAAGCCATGAAAAATCGAAAAAAAATCTTCTCTTTCAAAAATGACATTTGGAACACATTTTTTATATCAATCTTTAAAAATAAATTCATTCAACTCATAAAAAATGCATTTTATTTTAAAAATAATTCAATGTTAATTGAATCGTGTATAATCAAGCATTCTGACGATTATATAATAAAAGGCAAACTCCAAGTTTTGATTGAATTTTTCCTGATTCTACATTCTCTCAAGCAAGCACTCAATAAAGTTTTAAACTAATTTTGTCACTCGGGTATTAAACATTATTTCTTTTCGATTATCGCCATTTTGCATCATAATACAAACTCATTACCTAAAAATGTTTAGTTAAAATATATTTTATGATTCATCAGTAAATGAGTCATGAAAAGAATCCATATATTAAATTACACTCCCAATCTTTGCAGATGGAGTTCTGTATTCATGATTTCACTCATGCACATTGGAAAGCAATATAAGTCATTTTTGGAATACTAGAATTACGTCATTTGCATGGTAACCATTATAAATGTTTTTTAATGGATATACATATATTTTTAATATACGAATATTTTTTTTTAAAAGAATATACAAAGTTCGCATGAAATAAGATATCCACTTCAGATTGCTCTAAAATGGGTTCTATTGGTCAAAATAAGATAAGATTTGAACTACAGATTATTCAGATAATGCGCTTTACATTTATTAATTAAAAAAATTTGTACAGAAATTCACCAATAGATGGCTCTGTAACACAAATGGCATTTATTTGCATATATTGAAAATGTGAAACATAAGTTGCGTTACGGTGCATGTCTATTACCCTTTTTCTTTGGATAAAAAGAACCCGTATTCTGCATGAATATTAGTTTCTTCTTTCTTCGTCCTGCCTTAGTCGCCAGAAAAATCGGTACTGGTGGATTTGTTCTACCAGAACCAACAAAACTCCGTTGCAACTCTAAAGGAATTTCGTCGTATGAAGCAGTTAGAGGTCCAATGTCTCCAAGTTCCCTACGCAAAATGGGGCAGAAATTTGAAAAAACTGGGCAACTGGCATTCTTCCAGATAGAGAATGAAAAAAATCCCCTTCTTCCAGCTTCTAAAATGTTAAGACCGCTCTCGTTGCAGCCAGCAGTCAGTCGCCGCATAATAGTGCGAGTTTGCCAGTTGTTTCACTTGTTCTGTATATACCATATTCAACTGTACGAAAAATCGTAGGGCAGATTTTTCATTTTTATCCGTACAAAATCAAATCTGTGCCCCTGTTGCAGGGCGGGGATTTAGAGGTTCGTAAAATTTTTGCACTTCAGTTCCTTGCTCGAATGGTGATTGACACAACTTGGCCATGAAACATTCTGTGGAGTGATAAGTCCCACTTTTGCCTCAATGGCCAAGTTAACACCTACAATTGTCGAATTCGGGCAGAGGAAGACCCTCACGTTATCCAGGAACAACCCTTGCATCTTGAAAAATTGACAGTAAGGTATAATTTTATGGCTACTTTTATCATTGGACCGTATTTCTTTGAAGAGATAACTTCAAATGGAATCCAAACCTGTTCCGTCACAGGATAAGTACTGTGATGTGATGAGGGATTCTATAATCCCAACTCTTCTACAGCGTGGATGCCTTCAAAACATCATTTTCATTCAGGATAGTGCACCACCTCATATTGATCGTCGTGTAAAGCGATTGTTAATAAAGCATTTCATCGAAGCAAGAGTTATCAGCCGTCATTTCCCAATAGCATGGCCTCCTCGCTCGCCGGACATTACCCCTTGCGACCTTTGGTTGTGGGGTTATTTGAAGAACAATATCTACCATCAAAGGCCATCGTACCTGCCAGATCTGAAGGACAACATTCGGCGCCATATGTTTAATATTCCGGCAGACTCACTCCGGTCATTTATAGAAAATATAGTTCGCCGATTAGAGCATATTGTTGAAAATGAAGGAAGACATATTGAGCAATTTTGATTTTATTTTATTTAACAATTATAAACCATATTAAATGGTTTTATTGTTTAATTTTTTTTTATTTCATGATTGTAAAGCGCATCATCTCAATAATCTGTAGTTCAAATTTTATCTCATTTGGATCAGCAGAACGCATTTTAGAGCCCTCTGAAGTGGGTAACTTATTTCTTGCTAACCCTGTATCTTGCATTCCTTTTAGACCAATTAAAATTCACAAACAAATTTACACAGTTTGCGGGGAAAAATGTGATAAGTGATATTCGATGACAAGTAAGTAACTGTGAAATTTCAATGAAGGATATTAAAATGTTCACGATGAACAAAGAAGTGAGCGGCAATATCTGATTGATGTTGATTGATTATAGAAGTTGAAGAGAAAATTAATAAAGAACTGATATTCGCCATTATGATACTGATAACGCTTTTTCCTCGAATTCCCTTTTCGCTTTATCATCGCAGATGGTATGTATTTTATGGCATCTACATTAAAGAAAAATCTATTTTTTGCATTTCATTATGCAATAAAAGTATTATTCCAATAAGTGTCTTTTTTTTAAAATTTGTTTAAGGGAACTTAGTTTCTAGATACCTTTCGTAGAAGGAAATGGAAAATCTCCCGATAAGTCATTTGTAAATTATAAGAGGTAGGTCAGGCATAAACTCATTTTCCAAATAGGACAGATCTGTGTATAACATAGACACTTTACAGTGAAATATTAGACTTGCAATCTGCCCAACCTATTCATTATACAACAAGTATCTTGCTACATGGATAACAACATGCGAAGCATGTACCGCTTCAGACGGCAAGTGCTGACATTCCATACAACTTATTATCAACGTAATTGTGACGCTGTTTGCGACTTTTAATGATACTATTCATGCGGCTTAGCTGTTATGATATTGTAAATTTGTGTTTGAACTTGTATTACATATAGCTGACATTCCGTACAACTTATTATCAACGTAATTATGACGCTGTTTGCGACTTTTAATGATGCTATTCATGCGGATTAGCTATTATGATATTGTAAATTTGTGTTTGCACTTGTATTACATATTGCTGACATTCCGTACAACTTATTATCAACGTAATTGTGACGCTGTTTGCGACTTTTAATGATGCTATTCATACGGCTTAGCTGTTATGATATTGTAAATTTGTGCTTCATTGCACTTGTATTACATATTTCCCGTGATGAATCCTCTTTTTTTATCTCTTTCTCTGTCAAAAATACTTCTACAGCAGTCTCCAACTCTATTTTTATTTTCATAAATGACTCTTCTGTGCATCTGGCTTAGTCTTGATGTTTGCACAGTATCGATCTGAATATATTGTTGAGCCATTTGGAATAAAATTACGGTAGCGGTCATTTTGACCAACAATCCGATGTGATTAAATTTATCTTTTTTACTTTCTTATTAATAATTTTCATAGTTTTTTCAATTTTCCTTGTAAAAGCTTTTGAATATTGTATAATTTTTTTTTTCATTTTGAATAATTATTTTTGCCCACGTTAGTGTGTGTACCTACAAATACGTCTACCGGTTATTTTAACCGAATCCAAAATATTTCATATTATTTTTTTATGACTTATATATTCCCACATGCTGATATAAAAATAGATGCAATTGTCTAGATGGGGGTTTTTGTATTGCACAGAAGAGGAAATGAGTGAGGGGGCAGAGCGAATCAAACACCTGTTTGGTAATTTCAGGCTCCTTCTAACTGCTCATTTTCTCTGTGTTTATTTATTTTACTTTTCAATTGATACATATGTACCTAATTTCATTACACCTATAAAAATTTCTGTGTTCTGAAAACTTATTATTTTGTGACCAGTCCCTAGACACAATTTGATGAAGAAATATATATATATATGCTGAAATTGTTGAGAGTCTTTGTGGTAATAATTCCGGTTCAGAAATTGAACCTCGTGAATTGAATAGTTATTGGTTCGAATTATCGCTCGTCAAAATTATAAGCAGCGAATTAAGTAATTCGAACGTTCTATAATTCGATGCAAAAATTCAATGAAAAAAATTCGTCATTCTAACTGGATTAGTAACACAACAAAATTCCCGCACATTTAAAAAGACAACACATTAAATGTTATCTAATTAGATAATAAAAAAGCAAAGCAATTAAAAGGTTAATGAGAAAAATATTCACAAAAATGAATCATAGAAAAAAACACCACACTCTTCCCTGAAGAATTCAAACTTCTATTTACTTTTCTACATCCGCTTGTAACTTTCTAGAAAATAATTGCTTTAATAATACGAAGAGCTTTCTCATCTTGGTGTAATCAGATGCATTTTGGGTGTTACACCCATATTGCTGAACTTACAGCGGTTATTTGAAACCCATCTTACTCACTAGGTTGAAATCACATTATTAAAATTGTTTTCTAAGTGCAAATATTTACCTCTCATGTAGTGAGTCAAAGCTTAAAATTCGGTGTCAATAAACTCTATGGATCCGGATTTCGAATTTAGTAGAAAACCAGTCAGAGTGTTTTTTTTTCAGTAAAAAGAATTTTTAATTCCTTTTACATGGTCGGTTAGCTTTAAACTTCTTCAAGGCAGAAATTTATACTAACTCAATTCGTGGTTCATTTTTAAATAGAATCAGATTTTCTACACATTATATCCATTAAATATTTACAACGATATTTTTAAGTCTTTATTTGTTAGCCATCATTTCACGGTCTTTTATGCTTTCATTATCACAGAAATATAATAAATTTTAGATAGAAATGCAGCATATTTCCGAAAGGAGTGATAACAATTATATGTTTTGTATGATAAGGATTAACATGCAATTACTGGCTTTTTCAACAACTACTCTATAAATTAATTTAATTTGAGACATAACCAACTATATTAGAAAACTGAATCCTTAATAACAATCAAGGACAGCCTTTAGCTGATTGGCCTGAGCCTAATGGGCCGGGAATAAGAATGCAGTCCATTTATCAGTGACATAATTATGTAGATCAGGCTGGGCATTTGGCCTGACTAACATTACAAGAGGCTCAAAACTGATGATTAAAAAACTGTCCGTTTTTTTCTTCTACTTACTCAAAATCATTAAAATCATTTTAAAAGAAAGGTCACAATTATATCTGGAAAACTTAATTCATGGAATCTTTTCATATAACCTGATTTTGGATTCTATTTAAATTTATTTTATAAATAATAATTTTATTCAAATTTTTTTTTGCACCATTAATAGAAAAAGTCAAAATGCTATGCAGGTTGCATTAAATAATATGTTTTTAAATATTATGAATCTGTTTTCAAACTATTATGAGCCCAATTATATAAAAGAAAATATCTTACTGGGTTATTTCTTTTTCTCATATTCAAGGTTGCTGTTTTTTTTTTATTCCAAATTTGAAAAAGTAAAAAAAAGTGTGTGTGTGTGTGGGGGGGGGGTGCTTGAGGTGTAAGTTTACGGACAACCAAGGCAGTTGATGAATATTTTCCCAAATGGGCCTTCGCCTTCTAAAGCCCGGGCCTAATTACAAGTACGGTTTAAAGAAACTTTTTATTGATTTAATTAATTTATAAAGCCGGATATACTATACAACTAGATTATCACAACTATACAACTATCACATCATGCTTTAAAAGCTTTTAATAACTATAAATTTTCTATATTTATTATTTGATTCTGAAACGTTCTTAGCTATAATAACCAATTGACAACTTCCAGTTTCACTTTCCTATGAATTTTTAACCAATAAACGCATCTATAAAACATTTTCTAGTTTTTTTTTCTTAAGGAAATAAAAGACAAATTGTGTAATAGTTTCTGATAAAATTATTGGTAGTTAATAAATCTAACACATACTATAGCAAATCTTTTAATGTAATAAAGGAATTGTGTATATTTATATTTATTATTTAACTTTGATGAGGATTTCGTGTCCGCGTTACCTTAGAAGAGGGGTGAAGTAGCATCTGAAGGTAAGACCCCTGAGCACCTGAGGGCTAGAGTCTTGATTTATAGCTCATATGAAGATGCCACTCACACATTCGCTCGCAAAAACCCCTTTTTACAGAGGGTCTCTTTCACACACCTCACAGATAGAACATAGAGTGAAGAAGAACCATTCCCGATTCAGGAGACTCAAATCCAGGATGCCCAGATCACGGAGAAGACGCGCTACCCCTAGACCTAGGCACCCCCTTTTATATCTTTGCGTCTTTTTAAGAGTTTAACTCTAACATACATGTGAATACTTCCAGTCTCACTTTTTTTTCATGATGTTTTTAACTAATCAACACATCTCTAAAACATTTTCTGTGCATTTTTCTAAAGACATAAAAGACAATTTGCGTAATAGTTCTGGTAAAATAATTGGCAGCCAATAAATTTATCACATCGTGCTTTAAAAATCTTTTAATGATAATAAAGTAATAATGCGTATTTTATATTTATTATTTGACTTTGTAACGTCTTTTTAAACGTGTAGCTGTAACTACCACACGACGACTTCCAGTCTCACTTTCCTATGACTTTTTAAGCAGTCAACACATCTATAAAACACGTTCTGTGTTTTTCTTTAAAGAAAATAAAAAAAGATAATTTGCGTAATAGTTTCCGGTAAAATTATCGGCAGCCAATAAATTTCAAAAGCTCCCTAATTTCGCCAAACTATCTCCATTCAATACGTCAACCCGAATACAACAGATCTATTTTTAGAAAGAAGTGTCGCGACCATTTAACGAATGAAAAGAAATAGTCATGCGAAAAGTACATTCGAATCGCCAATAAAGCCGACCCATAAACTTACCCATCCGGAAATCGGAAAACAACGGTTGGAGAAATTTTTCTAAGATTCACTTTTTTTTTCCCTTGCTCGTTTTATAAATCTAGAGGTGCGCTATCGTCTCTTGACAACAATCCTTCACTCGTTATGGTTGGTTTCAGTATTTCCCGGATCCATCTATCTTCAATTCTCTTTCTTTCCACAACTTGAGCAGGACATTCTTTTGAAAGGGGAAGAATATATATCCTCTCTACAAAAGGACATGTCGGAGAGCTGCATAAAGTAATGAGGATGATTATTTTCGATTGGTTATTCTTGTGGGTTTATTGTTTGGCTGAAAAAGTTTTAGAATTCTTGCTTTATTTCTTCTGTAAACTTATTATTCTGTTAAAAATTCTTTTTTGGGTTTTGCCTTGTTTTTTGTTTTTTTTCAGAAGTAAATGTTATTATCCATTTGGAAATTCCAAGATCTTTTGAATTATTGGTTATTATTATTATAAGAGTTTATTTTTTGTATAGTTGTTTTGTATTTTATGAGTTAATTTTTGTGATTTTATTACTCCGTTGAAATAATTGCATTTCTTTTTATTTGTTGTGTAAGTTTATTATTTGGTAATTTTTTTTTAATTTTCCCCTTTTTTTATTTCGTAAGTAAATCTTATTGTTCATTTAAAAATACTTTATTTTTGAAATTTTCATTTTGGTTTTCGTTTTTGTGAGTGGTTTATTTACCAACTGCACTTTTGAGTTCTTTCTATGAAGTGAAAAGAGCTATCCAGAATATTATTTTTTTATATATATACATTTGTGACAGTGAACAACGTGTACTTAGAATTTTATTGAAATTCTTATATTATATTATGTTGAGTAATTTTCGTCAAAATTTACACGTATTTTTTTTTCTTTTAAATATATGTTTGTAAAAGCATATAATGTAATTGCTGTCTAATGTGATGACTTCGGGACTTATGAATTTCGGTAACATAAACCGATTGATAGTAATAACAAAACTGAGTAAATTCAACTATTTTTTTATTACAACATGGAAAAAGAATAAAGTACTTATCTCAGAACTAAAATGAAAATATTATAATTACAAAATAAATCAAAAATTAATTATTTCTTGTCGCAATTATTTACACAGTGCACACACACACACACACGCCCACACGCAAGCAGGCACATACACACACACACACAAATACGCCCACACGCATGCACGCATATACACACACACACACATAAATATATATATAGGGTAAATATGTATACGAAAGGATTTCTTCAAATCTTTCGTCCATATCAAAACCAACATTTATTACTTAATTTTGTTCAAAGCAGATTAGGCGGCGAAGGTTTCATTTGCCCTACAATGTTCTGTTGTCTCGTCTTTTTTTCTAATATACTTTCACATTTGATAAGAATTTCAATTCTGTCTTTAAAAATCAAAATAGATCTTTTTTTATACATTTTTTTCATAATTTAAATTCAAGTAGCAATGATTAATCATTGTTCTTATTTCAACCAAAACCTGGCAGTGAAATCATCTCTTTAAACCAATCCAGACTGCTCTTGTGCAGATGAAATTACATGAACTCATCCTCATCAATAAATGTATTTCACAGATTTAGTCACTAATGAACCGAGAAATTTCACAAATCACAATAGCAATTTCACAAATAGCATTAACGCTACTGAAAAGGAAAATTTAGTCAATTCTTTACCTCAAAACTGACGGCGTTAAACAATCCAGTGATTTTGTTATGATGAATATTTGTGTTTGCATTTGACTAACATGATTCGGTACTAATAACATAAAGCAAATGATAATAATAATCATGATCACAATAAGCTGTGTCCATTGCATCTCATTAATCAATGATTATTTAAATTGGACATACAGTTGACATTTAATATAATGACTTAACCGCTTAACTGTTTTGACCCAGTGCCATACGTGCATCGATTTATCGAATTTTGATAGTTGTAAGCGAAAAATAAACCATTAATAACGATTATAATTAAATATTAAAATTATTTCGAATACATAGATAAGTCAAGTTTTCAATGGATTTCCATTTGAATCAAAATAAGAAAATTTTCCTAAAATAGCAGGTGTTATCTTATTAGATAGTAAAGAAAATTAAACAGTTAAATGGTTATTATGTGTTTTTGCACGTTTTATGATTATTGAAAAACTCTGTGAATTTAGATTACTTCGTTTTCACCATAGACTTCATTAGATAAAATATAAAATGCTAGTATCAGATTCATATGATATATTTTCAATACAATATGATCATGTTCAGAAATGATTAAATTTGAGTATAATACAAATATGTTATCTGTGATGCTATTCTAAAAAATTCTAAATAAGAGAACAGTATGCAATTTGCAGGAATCAGTAAATTTTTCTGTATAGAAATGCGTGAGAGAAAATAACTCATCGGGACACAAACTACAAAAACTGACCCAAATGAAAATAAAGATAATTTGCCTATGATATTTTCGAAAATTACTTTTGTATTGTTCATATTCAGTATTATTTAATTAAACATTATTTCATGCAATACAGATAACTCTAAAATCATAGAATAAATTTTAAAAGGAGAGAAAATTCATTAAAATATTTCAAAAAAAAAACGTAGAGGAATATACTGGCAGAAAATACTTGATATGGAATTGAAAGAATATGGAAATGGCTGACTTTTTCAGGATAGGTAGAGATCTTCTTTGCGTTCTATTTTAAAACTAATAATTAAAATGTGTTTATTCCAATGTAAACTGTATACATACTTCCATAACCATGGAATAATTAGTGCACAATTTCAAGTATACCTCACATCCACACATACCAGCTACGTAGATTGGTCTCTCCACATCTTTCTCATATACTTTTTAATAAATGTACTGTGCTATTAACCGTATACAATTGATGAACAATAATTACGAAACAGTCTATCAAAGTGCACTCGTTGACTTTTTATCATTATTAGCTGGAATATTGTTAATATACACGTACTTTGCCATTTTTTCTGAGTGACTAAAAATAAAATTGGACACAGATCTGAAATTGTAGTCATAAATTGAAGATGAAATAAATTTCATGCATTTAAGTCAATACAATTTAGAGTTAAATCCAGAGTGACAGAAAGTCAAAAACTTAATGACGTGCACACTAACTCGAAAACGTTTATGCAATTTATTTTAAAATTTGAAAGTTACTTATGTACTAAAATACAAGTCTTATAATCATTAAAATCGCCATTATTTGTATTTAAAAGCAAACTAATCCAAATTCTGCCTTTTTCCGTAAGAAAGAAAAAGCCATTCTTACCGAAACCACCCAATCATTGAAAGAAACGAGGCATTTATCCAATTCTGGCCTAAGTCAACCCCTTCCTTGATTTATCTCAATCGATTTTATTGCTTTGGGATGGTTCCGAGGGAGCCCAGCGAAGTGGGTGAACCCTCCAACCGAGTGAGAAGCGGAAGTCGTCGGATGATTTCATTAATAGTCACTCCTAAATGGATTTGGAAAAGGGTTTTAACGAATTGTCGTCTGCCATCCGTTCCACGGAGAGGAAGAGCGGACGCGGAAGTAATTGCACACTTCCAGCGGAAATACGCCACATTCACCAGATTGGGCGAAATGGTTTGTGTGCGGTAATAAACTGGGAGATCTGCTCGGCCATAAGGTGCGTGCTCTCACCCCGAATACGATTTTAATTACGGCGTTTATTATTAGAAAAATATGTGCGAAATGCAGGTGACGGATGGAAATGTTGAGCAATTAAAGTGAGGTGCTTTAAAAAAACATTCAGAATAATAGCGCAAAGCATATGTAAGCCGAGCTTGCATTTGGGAAATTATAAGAAAATCGTTTTGACGCGCCTCATTTTCCTAGATTAATTTGACTAATTTAAGCTACATCTGGAAAGAAGCAACTTTTTAAAGTTACAATTTTGACGCCAGATTTATAAATAGATCCAAATACATTTTTAAAGAAAGAAAGCTCCTATTTGTATTGACATTTATTGTGTTACATGGAATTTAATATCACAATATAATGCACAAAGAACCTACGCATTGAAAAATGTGTTTTTATTGTACATACGCCGAGCACTTCACATGTTACTCATATTCAGGTGGAGGCCAATGTTCTCATTCAATATAGAATTTGGCTCAAATAAAACAAGACTCGGTTTAGTTTATATGTCATTGCTTTAACACGATCTTAATTATATGAGTCACCTGTGATTCACGTTAACTACCGAATTATATATTATTTTCTCTACTACAATTAAGAGACTTCAAAGAAATAAACATCTTGTTAAATAGTTGGTCCGAATCACAGGAATAAATCACTGCAGTGAACGTGTTAAAAGTAGTCATTCTACCTCAATTGGGTCTTTTGTTTATTTGTTTTGAATATAGTTATAAAAAAATGTGTTTTGCATATTATTTTTTTAAAACAGAAATAATTCTATATCGATGAAATTATAAAATAATGTTGAAAAATATACAGTATTATTTATAAATCGAACGATATAATGTGATTATAATGAAATTCAACGCTATAAAAGGGTGAAGTTAATTTCCTAACCAGTGGAAATTAATACACGCAACAAAAAATAGATTCAACTATTGTAATTTAATAGATATGCAAGCTGTTCAGGGGAAAGCAAAGTACTGTTTGAGAAAAGATAATATTGCGAAAAGAATGCTTAACTTATGATTAAATTATCTATAGCCTCAACATCTGAAAATTTTCAATCATAATAATTAGAATATCCTATAGTAAAAGTTTTGTTTTAAACATAAAGTAACTTTATTTCAGTTCAATTAAAGTAAGAAACCAGCTGAGATACTCTAAAATTACCAAAAATAAATAACTTTTTCCTCATGAGTTACCATGAATTTTTTAACAAATTATGAGATTAATTCACTTTAGTATAATCATACTAAATTCTAGTTTTCAAGCAACTCATATGGACACCAAAATCATGAAACACGGGCAGATGACGACCTAACATCCATACTTCAACAACACACTACGAATCATCAGGATAAATAGCAAGTATCTTAAAGAAATAGAGCCTTCCAAAATAATACGACCCAACATCTCTTTTAATTTTAACAAATAAAAAGATTTTTGTTTATATTATAAAGGTAGCACAGTTTATTGAACAACATTGTACAATATTGTGCAATATTATGTGATATTAATCAATATTTCACAATATTATACAATATTTCGAATATTGATCATTGTCATACAATATTGTACTATATATGTGTATTAGGGTAGTTGTACTATATTGTACTATATATGTGTTAGTAGGGTAGTCGAATAAATTTTCTGAGTCAGTGTAGAAGAAATCCTGCGACGATCATTTCGTCACCCTTTCGATAAATCTCTAGAATAAAAATCGCATTTAATAATTATGCATAATTTTTATTTTGCAATTGAATCACGAGTTAAAACATATAAATATAATAGATATTTTTCCCCTAATGCCATCCATATATGCATATTATAAATTTAATTCACATTGTACAGTTATATAAAGCAATTATAATGTTATATTATATAATGAATTATAATAAGGATTAAATTAATTGTACTACTTATTTCAACGTTGAATTAAATTATACTATAATAACGCAGTTCATATGCATTATTTAACTCTATTGCAAAATTATCGGCAACTAAGCATTACAGTGAATAGTAAAAATGAAAAACCGGGGCTTTATAAGATAAATATGAGGCTCCTTAATCTCTTTCGATTTATTAATATAATTGGTTGTATCAAAATATGCTTTTCATCAAGTGATTTTATATATTTTAAAAATGAGGATTTTTATTCCTTTAAAAACATGTAACTGTAACGAATTTTTATCTCCTTATTCATTTCCCGAGAAAAAATAAAAATTTCTCAAATTAATGTCTTATATTTATTACTTTTTTCGATCAAATGAGGCAAATTCTAATTTCTTAACTTAAATTATCTTTTCCAAAACGCGTTTTGTAAACAAACTCCGTAATTTATAAATTTAAAATATTTCAACCAATGCATTTTACTAAAAAATTCAACATTATGTTATTTTCTAATGGTTTAACGCAGTCCCCAAGCGCCATGAGGGTTTTCTAAGATTTCTTGTTATTTCTTTCTAATATCTGAGACACTACACAATTTTATTGCAAGTATAAAAAAATGTTCAAATTGCTCAAATGGTAAACATATAGTATTCTCAAAAGATCTGTGATAAGTTAGAAAGATTTTTTTTAAAAAACCTTCTGCCAAGTGCTTATCTTTGCAGGTGCAAAATAAATAAAAAAAATAATTTAATTCTGAAACAAATGAAAAAATTTTGACATTGAAATCTAAATAAATAAATTTACCCTAAAATATTTCATTTATTTTCTTCGGAAATTGTACACGACTTACGCATATACAATAAACAACATTCTTTAGAAAAATGAGAGCTATATAGCCAGAAAATGTTATACTAATTAAATACCTGCAGCAATGGCAAAGCTAAATTTAACATAATGATCATGCTTTAATATTTTTTAACATATTTCAACATGAGAATATTTTTATTAATAAAAACGATTAACTAATAAACTATAGTTAAATTAATTAAATTAAGCGGTAATATAATAAAAAATTACAATTATCAAAAGTTACCCTTTAATGATACCCACTCACAGATTACATTGAAACTTGAGATTTTCCAACAGACAAAATACTCTTTAAGCAATTAAAAAAAACTAAAAGGTTATGAAACGCTTATTCCTATTTTATTGATTTTTATCACTTTAAAATGGTTTATATTATATTAATATATTAAATGATTAGTAGTAATATATATTAATAAAAGTATATTAATATATTATATGATTAAAATGTGAAAAATAATGTCTATTTAAATATTAAAACTAATATAAAATTTAAACAAATTAATTTGAAAGCTTCTATTTGGTTCAATTTTATCAATCATGGAAAATCAAATATCATCTGCAATTTCAAAATACTATTTATTAAAAATGTGAGCAATATTTTTGAATTTGTGTCGAAATTATAAGCTATCTTCTTACCAAATAAAAGGCGAATCAACCTGATCAGTTTATAAAAGTTAATAAAAATGAATAAAATTGAATGAAAAGCAATGATATTGCTTTTAATATATCTAATCTCTAATATTATAAGATGTTAGAAAGGATTTATTGAATATATATGCACTACAAATGTTTGATTCAACACAAGGGTCTCGCTACAAATTAACAAATCTGTGTATTTACTTTCTCTTGTACTGAGTTCACAAAATACAATTTTTGTAATCATCACAAAAGAAAAAAGATCGAACTCGAGATTTTGATAGCATTTCACTTCAGACCTCCATGAAATCCAAAACATACTTTTTTAAAGTATATCTGTCTCCCCGTGAACAGGTTAATTCAAAATTCTTCATCTAGTCGAATGAAATTTGGTATATGGACTTAAAAACCATATTTTCAAAGTTCTCTTAATATTTGAAAGATATTTTTTTCAGAGGAAGCTGCTGAATTTCAGCTGTTTCAATAGAAGTGAAGGCAGTTTCAGCAAAACGTTAATAAATTGCATTTTAAATTTAGAATCACTTTAAATTTGCCATTTTAAATTTGGAACCAAATCTATCAGGGTGTCGATCGTTTGTCGATCTGTACTTCTGCGCGCATGTAAACACGATAAATTAAAAATAAAAGCAACAGCTTAGACATTCGATACGCGATCTTCTGTCTGTTATAATTATTATATGTAAAATTTTGGTTCAGTCGTCAGAAAAAAGGCATCTGGAATGAATAATCGATTTTCTAGAATGTTTTCAGTATAATCGCTAAAGATAGGACTTTAGATTCAGTAAAAACAGTAGATTTTCGCCAAATACCGATATCCAGCAATTATAACATAAATAGTTTCCTTTTTTTCTTTCAGAAAGCATACAATTCCCATATGTGGTACTGTGAAAATAAATGTTTGATCACGCGTGGCATTCGCGGCCTGGCCCAATGCCTGAAATTTTATACAGGTGTGCTGGGGAGGGAATGGGTTAATACATTGAGATTATGGGAATAAGTTTTAGGGAGATCATTCCTCCTGGTTTCTATTAATATCATTTTAAGCAAAATACTGAAATAAAAAATTTATTTAATATTCAACAGGAATTTTAAGGCTTTTTTTTCATTTACAATATTTATATAAAACATTAAGGTGCTTAATTTATTTTCTCTTTGCTAATATAAAAATATATTGTTTTCTTATTGTCAGTTTGTTTTGCATTAAAAATAATATTAAAATGAATTCTGCCATTTAAAAAAACTTCTGATTTAATGAAATGTTTGTAAAGCTAACAGCATATATTATTAACCCTTTCAAGGGCAATGGGAAGTATGCTTCCCACCAAATTCATCGATCTTCGAACAAAGTTATGAAGATTGACATAAGTTTTGACACATTTTTCAATAAGACAGAAACTTAGATGCTTCAGTTCCTTATCTCACAAAAAAATGCCGTGTTTCGGTTTGTTACTTAATTATTAATTAACCAAATTAATTAATTAATTAATTAAATTTATCCAATATGTTAAATGAATTGTTTTTCATAAGCCAATCCTAAAAATATTTTTATATACCACAATTAGAAAAAAATGGCCTTTTAAAGGATTAATTTATTGCCCAAAAGCAAATTGAGAAATGCTTAAAATATTTTTAAACAATAAATAATTACTTAATTTTTTATATATCTGGATTAATTCGAACATAGAAACGAATTGGCGTCCATTTTCTTAATAACGTATCCTTATTTCTTTCAATATCTTGGAATCAATAACTTTTTCAGAAAACTATGTGCTTATATAAAACAAAAAGTACTATGCATGTTTTCACTTTAAGTGACACATAAATTTATAATACGTTACTCCATCTATGCAATGTAATTATTCTAATGACATGACTGTGGCGTCTGTAAGGAATAGAACCATCAAATCTAGCCAGAATTTAACATTTAGGCATCCCATACTGCTCATAAATTCACATTAAAATCCAACATAACGGCTTGTTAGAGGAACATCTACAATTCCACCTTGACCCTGTTGCTGCTGCCGTCCTAAAACTCCCCGCTTGTTAATGCAGTGCATTCCACGAAACTTGATGCGCCGGCCAATAATTTCCTTTGTACGAGTGGTTCAGACCTTTCCTAAACTGCCCATTGCCCTAACTGTACCCTTCCCTTCCCTTCTCGGGCCACAAATGGAAGCACACTTCTGGTTAAATGAACTGTTTCCGATCGAGCTCCGAGGCTAAGAAGTGATACAGAAATATTATGCTCCGGCCTGAATTAAGAGTTGAGAGCGTCTCACATCCATTTAGGAACTGTTTCGAGAAAGTGCTGATAGGACGCGCCTAAGTGCTCCGGTGGATTAATGCCTTCGGGCCAAGATAATAAGGTTTATCGCGAAGCGCTTCTCGTAATGTCTCTCGGTTTTGATTGCTCTACGAATGGAATTGAAACATTGGGATCTAGTTAGCGGGCGACTGTGTTCGAAGGAATTTATGGTTTGATAATGACAAATAATGGGAGAGATTTGCTCTTGGCCCTCGTGGAAGATGAGGATTGGAGTCATTGGAATCGATTCTCGGACAGCAACA